>JASDQU010370670.1:7992-23170 GCA_032191745.1 Picea mariana | reverse complement strand
TTTTAAAGGGGAGGGTGGGATGCAGTTGTGTATTATATTGTTCAATGTATTAATTCCTTTTCTCACATTCCCAGGTTGAAGGTCTTTTAGTTGTAGCAAATGTGTACTCGACCCCCTTTGAGCCTATTTGTGCAAATGCCATTCCGCTGCCTCTGCCTCCGCTTTGATAACTGATGATACGATTGATTGTTTGCGATGCAGTGAAAAATGTCCATATATTTATGGACATTGCCTCAGTGGTGTTATTCGAACCATGGGCAACACAACTGTGCACTATACGATCAAGAAACCGCCATTACAAAATGTGTTTCCTGAGTTGGCAGAGTTGTCATATGAAACATATCTACAGAAAAAGGCAATCAGTGTCTACATGCTGCGACAGCTTCGGATACAAAGCAAATTCACCTTAAATGAGGACAACACAATTTTTCATATCGGCTGAAAAGGGGAAATTTTTTTTATATGAAACTTTGAGAGGAAACAAAAATACCTCATGTCTCTCTGTAATATTTGTTCAACATCCAGATGAAAGTTCGTTTCAACAGAAAACAAATGCGGCGACGTCTTTTCTTTGTATATCAAATTGTTTGGTGCAAAGGTCGATGGGTTCTGCTCTATGGAACCTTTTGGGAACTTGCTTGTGGACTGTTTAAAGTATGGTTGGTTCTTGGTTATCTGTTTTGTCTGTCAATTTGTATACCCTGGAACTCCAGTTGTTCTTTGGAGGACACCGAACAGTATAATTGTTTTTTTTTAGCCAGGCGGGATGCAGATCCACCTGGTAATTTCTATGGCGCTGTGACGCAACTGTACTGTCACTTTCTTTAGCAGATTTCCTTGATCGATGAACTTGGTCAAACTATTGTTCTTAAATAATTTGAAATCAATGAATATATAGTGTCCGAACTGCGACTGTCCTCACATACAAACAAGAGGCTCTTAAAATACAAATTGGTCGTTGTTTTTGCATTTTTGCTTATTTGATGAAGTTAGTCAGATTAATATCCTGGAATAATTTGAAATCAACAAATATTTAGTGTGCGGAATGCAATTGTGCTATCATATGAACAACAGACCCTTAAAATTCAAATTGGTCCTTGATATGCTTGCGGTTATAGAATTAAAAAAAAAAATTCTTTTCTTTCCTTGATTCTTTTAAGAATAAGCGATTTAACATCCTTTAATAATTTAATGCGTCAGCTCTCAAGTCCATCTGTCAATCTGTATATGGCGGATCTCCGAATGCTATTTGAAGGACAAGGAACAATGAAACTACAATGTTGCCCCAACCAGCCCACAGGTTCCTTTGTCAATTTGTATATCGCGGAGTTGTGGGTAACTTTTGTACAACGCGGAACAATAAAGTCCCAATTTTCAGCCCGCGAGCCCGAACAAAAGAGACCTATTTTTCAGCCCACTTGCCCCACAGCCCCCGATAAAAAAAAATCGTTAAATATTAAATACATACATAATTGTTACGGGACAATAAAAGTGCAATGTTCAGCGAACCAACCCGATTCCTCTTTTCAATTTGTATATGGCGGAAATCTAGATGCTATTTCTAGCAGAGGGAACAATGGAGACTCTATTTTCAGCCCGCCTGGCTACGAACCCGCCATCCAAAAACTGCCTAAAAGTGCAATGTTCAGGCAACCAGCCCGAGTCCTCCTAGCAATTTGCATATTGCAGAAGCCTGGGTGGTATAAGTAGGAGAGGGAACAATAGAGACTCTATTTTCAATCCGCCAGGCCACCAACCCACGATCCAAAAATTGCCCAAGTATGGAATGAGGAATCCACATATGCTGTATAAAATCTCATTCGATAGTTAATATAGACACTATGTCCACAAGTCCACAAGTCCGCTTGTCAATTTGTATATCGTGGAAGTGAAGATGCTATTTGTAGAGCACATAACAATAGATACTTAATTTTAAGACCACCAGATCACGAATCCGTGATCCAAAAAGTGCTCATGTATGGAATGAGGGATCTGCATATGTTCTAGAATAATGTGTTTGTACAATGGGGAATAATAGAGGCCCAATTTCCAACCCGCCAACCCCAGAGCCTCCAATAGAAAAAAATCGATAATTATGAAATTGATACGGAATCACTACGGGGTAATAAAAATCCAATGTTCAACGAAGCAACCCGAGTCCACTTGTGAGTATGCAATGAGGGTTCCACATACTTAATTTTCAACCCGCCTGGCTGCGAACCCGCGATCCAAAAAATTCCCATCTATGGAATGAGGGATATGCATATGTTCTAGAACAATACAGATGCACTGTTCATCCAAGCAGCCCGCAGCTCCTCCTGTCAATTTGTATGTCGCAGAAATCTGGGTGCTATTTGTAGGAGACGGAACAATAGACACTATTTTCGACCGGTCAGGCCGTGAACCCATGATCCAAAAACCGCCTAAGTATGGAATGAGGAATCCGCATATGATGTATAAAATCTCATTCCATATTTTATATAGAAGCTATGTCCACAAGCCGGCGTGTAAATTTGTATATCGTGGAAGTGTAGGTGCTATTTGTAGAACACAAAACAATAGATACTTAATTTTCAGCCCGCCATGCCGCCAACCCACAATCCAAAAAGTGCCCAAGTATGGAATGAGGACTCCACATATGTTCTACAACAATACAAATGCAAAGTTTATCCAAGCAACCCATAGGTCCACATATGTTGTAGAACAATGTATTTGTACAGCGTGGAACAATAGAGGCCCAATTTCCAGCCTGCCAGCCCCAGATAAAAAAAATTCGCTAACTCTGAAATTGATACGGGATCGCAACGGCACAATAAAAGTCCAATGTTCAACAAAGCAGCCTGAGTCCACCTGTCAATTAGTATGCAATTAGTGATTCCCATATGCTGTATAAAATCTCATTCCATACTTTATATACAGACTTTGTCCCTAGGTCCACGTGTCAATCTGTATATCGCGGAAGTGTGGGTGTTATTTGTAGGATACAAAACAATAGAAACTTAATTTTTAGCCCGCCAGGTTGCGAACCCGCGATCCAAAAAGTGCCCAAGTATGGAATGAGGGATCCACATATCTTCTAGAAAAATACAAATGCAATGTTCAGCCAAGCATTCCGTAGCGACTTGTGTCAATTTATATGTCGTGGATAGCTCCAGAGCCCCCGATAAAAAAAAAACCGCTAACTATGAAATTGATATGGGATCGCAACGGGACAATAAAAGTCCAATGTTCAGCGAAGCAGCCTGAGTCCACCTGTCAATTTGTATATCGCTAAAGTCTGGATGTTGTTTGTAGGCAACAAAGCAATAGACTGTTTTCAGTGCGCCAGGTCACCAACGCATGCTATAAAAACTGCCTAAGTATGCAATTAGTGATCCGCATATGCTCTATAAAATCTCATTCCATATTTTATATACAGATTATGTCCAGAGGTTTGCGTGTCAATTTGTATATCGCAGAAGTGTGGGTGCTATTTGTAGGATACAAAACAATAGATACTTAATTTTCAGCCCACCCGCCCGCGAACCCGCGATCCAAAAAAGTGCCCAAGTATAGAATGAGGGATGCACATATGTTCTAGAACAAAACAAATGCAATGTTCAACCAAGCAGCCCGTGGCGACTCGTGCCAATTTGTATGTTGCGGAAATCTCAGTGCTATTTGTAGGACAGGGAACAATAGACTCTTTTTTCGACCCGCCATACTGCAAACCCGTGATAAAAAAACTGCCTAAATATGGAAATAGGGATCTGCATATGCTCTATAAAATCTCATGTCAATACTTTATATAGAGACTCATCTCCACAACTCCTACCATCAATTTGTATATCGCAGAAATCTGGGTGCTATTTGTAGGAGACAGAACAATAGAGACTCTATTTTCGGCCTGCCAGGCCGCGAATCCAGGATCCAAAAACTGCATAGGTATGGAATGAGGAATCCACATATGCTGTATAAAATCTCATTCCATACTTTATATAGAGACTATGTCCAGAAGCCCGCTTGTAAATTTGTATATTGCGGAAGTGTAGGTGCCATTTGTAGGACACAAAACAATAGATACTTAATTTTCAGCCTGCCAAGCCGCGAACCCGTGATCCAAAAAGTGCCCAAGTATGGAATGAGGAATCCACATATGTTCTAGAACAATACAAATACAATGTTCAGCCAAGCAACCCATAGGTCCTCTTGTCAATTTGTATATCGCGAAAATGTGGTTGCTATTTGTAGTACAGGGAATGAAGAATCCACATATGTTCTAGAACAGTACAAATGCAATGTTCAACCAAGCAACCCGTAGGTCATACTGTCAATTTGTATATCGCGAAAATCTGCGTGCTATTTGTAGGACACATAACAATATTCAATATTTTTTCAGCTCGCCAGGCCGCGAACCCGCGATAAAAAAAGTGCTTAAGTATGGAATAAGCGATCTGCATATGCTGTATAAAATCTCATGTCTATACTTTATATAGAAACTCATCTCCTCAACTCCCGTTGTCAATTTGTATATCGTGGAACTTTGGGTGCTATTTGTAGGGCACAAAACAATAAATACTCAATTTTCAGCCCGCCAGGCCGCGAACGCGCGAAACAAAAAGTGCCCAAGTATGGAATCACAGATTCAGATATGTTCTATACAATCTGATGTCCATACTTTATAAAAGTACATGTTTAACCAACCAACCCGCAATGTTGAACCAACCAACCCGCAACTCCGCCTATCATTTTGTATCTCGCTGAAGTGTAGGTGCTATTTGTAGGACACAGAACAATAGAGGCTCAATTTTCATCTTGCCAGGCCGAGAACCCATCCGCCAGGCCGAGAACCATCGGGCCTTCACGTCTCCTGGGTATATCTTCTTCCATTTTTCTTTTGTAACCCACCTGACCACCTTCCATATGCAATAATTAAGCTTTAATGCTAGTAGCCATCTTGCAACAACCGTTACAGTTGTCATTAATGTCTGGAATTTCAGAGAACATTTGTCATTAGTATGAATTAAACTAAGATTTGCGCACAAGCATGTTATCCTTTCCAAGTATTCATTTCAAATGCGACGCAATCTTCTTCTTTTTTTGTCCGCCAACGGGTTGGTGATTTTAAGAAATTTCTGATTCTTAATGTCTTTTCGCCGTCACCGCCACCTTCACACTTTTTTCTAATTGTGCAATTAGTGAGCTGTGATGGTCACAACTCATTCCGCATGAACCCTGGAAATTGTCATTGACCAGCGAAAGGCTCGAGGAGATATTCCATTGATACGCATTAAACCAGACTTTGCGGAGGCTTACATTATCCCTCCCCGATTTTCATTTGAAACATTGTCTCGAGCAAACAAAAATTCTTAATAACTTGTGGTGACAGTTCTCTCCACACACAATCAACACATTGGGGCATAATGGCCACATGTTCCACTATTCCAGGGCATATTCTTACTATTCATCTCTCTCTGTCCACAAGCAAAAAACAAGATGGTCCCTTGGTACACCGAGAGATATATTTCAAGCCAAAAAATTCGATGCCAACCTTGGCTGCTCAGAGAACCTGCCCACTTGCAGTCATGCCTGTCGCAAAACTTTATGCCATGAATTTCAAGCCAGAAGAAGATGATCTGATGGACGATGATACGACAATGGATGATGGCAATGCAAAAAATATTCCCACTCCTAGGCCCAAATTGAAATGAACCATAATGAACGGACCTTCCCGGCTCGGTGATCGCAGTCATGACAACACCAAAAGGAGTTTCAGAAAAAAAAAAATGGACAGTGAACGCAACAACCACTTTGCACCGCTAAATTAGGAATTCCAGAGTTCCAAATTAGTCCGTTCTGGGCGGAAGAGTTTGATTGTAAAACAATCATATGTTGATGCTTCCAGAGATATATTTCAAGCCAAAAAAATATTGTTTAACATTTTCGGGTATCAGGTGCAAAAGTTTCGCTACTGCAACGCATTTTCCTACTAGTCATCTCCTTCTGCCTAGAATGGAATAATTCGGGCCTCTGTAATTGCACGTGGAAGCTGTACTACTGAATTTTTTTCGACTATGAAGATCCGGTTTCAACTAAGGGATATTTCACTTGCCCTGCAACCATTTTTGTCTTCTTCCTTAGGCAAAGCTTCTAAAAAATATCAATTTCAGCAGAGGATGATTAATCAAGGAGAAAACTCCAAGGATCTTGCATACTGCGGAACTCGTGCCTATGTTTGTCGCAGATACCTTCAATGTTTTCAACCGAAGAACTGGATCCAATTTCTAAGCATAGATGTACAGTACTCAATACTTTTCTTATTTTTTTAAATGGATTTGCTATTACGAAATTTTGGCCTTGGACTCTTCATCTCTAACACTTTTCTGGGTTTCACGCATGTTCTAATTGGCATACTTCGGTGCTCTCATACTTCTTTGATCTTCTGTTTACTAATACCAATGTAAAATGTTCCAGCAAAATCATTCTTCTTGTTTCTAGAGATGCAATTATTAAGTTTTAATGCTAATTAGTACAAAACAAAGTTCACTACTTCAGTTGGTATGTTACAGTCATGGAATAATGTATCAAGAACATAACTGCACGTGCACGTTGCAATAAAATGTAATCTTCAACAACACATTTCCTGATAACTAGTAGATCATGATTTTGCAACAATGGGGCTTCTTTGAAACCAATTCGCACTTACGAAAAATGTCTTCCGCCTTTCTATTTTCCTAATTCACGCGTTTCCAACCACCGCTTCCCATTTCTTTAAATTGACCCTCTATTGTTCCCTGTCCCACAACTACCACCCAGAGTTCCGCCATATTGAAATTGATAGGAGGACCCCTCTGGCTGCATCAACATTGCACCTCTACTTTTCCAGGAGCTCCAAACAACATTCGTAGCTCTGCTATATACAAATTGACAGATATACAAATTTGCAACCGTTCTTAGATCATGCCCTTTTCTGTATTACGGTCGACCTATCATGCCGTTTTCATGATCTCTTCCATTTTACACATTTTGCACTTAAAAATTCCAAAACATGAAATTTTACCCTTTTCCGTATTACGGTTCACCTATCATGCCCTTTTCCGTGATGCACATTTTTTGCACTGAAAACTTTCGAGAAATACAATTTAACCACCGCTTCCTCGCATATTTACTGAAACTATTGTCAACCCATTTTGAAGCCCATCTGTTCACTTTCCATACTTCACCATTTGTTCAAATTTGTTTAGGCAATCGTCCCTTTGCCGGGTTGAAGAAATATTCAGTTCATAGTCGTTGTTTCCCGTGCCAGCGTCCTTTTGGAATTAGCAGTTGACAATTATATATAAGATCTTATTGCTACACATGCAATTAGCAATTTCCCTATTCCATGCTTAGCCATTTTGCCGAAATTCTGCAAATATACAAACCGGTCGCTGAACTCCCCCTTTATGACCTCTTCCTAACTATCCCCGTAACCCTTTTTTGAATCACATCCAACCGCTTTTCAAAACTTGTCATTCTTTACTTTCTCTCGGCCGTCTCCGTCACCTTCGCACTTCTCTACAATAAAAGAAAATATAAAGTTTTTTATATATATAGACATATCTTGTTTCTAAATATGGAATTACTGGCATTTAATTCTAACAGGTCATCATGCAGAAACCATATATATTGTCATTGATGGGTGAAAGGGCTGAGGACATCTCGTATTCATGCACATTAAACCAAAATTTATGGAGAGATTATATTGTCCCTTTTGAGTGTTCATTTCAAAATCATGAAATCCCTTTCACACCGCGTGGCCTTCGCATGTTCAAGAAACCTCCATTCCTTAATTTCTCTTCGTCGTACCCGCCACCTTCGCATTTATAAATATGCAATAAATAAACTTTACTCCTAACAATTCATCATGCACCACCAATACCGATTGTCATTAATCAGCGAAAGGCTTAATGAGCTTTCCCATTCTTAAGCATTTAACTAAGATTTAGCAAAAAGTTACATTATTCGTTGTGACTATTCATTTAAACCATCATCTACAACAAATTGACCTTCTCATAAACTTATGGCATCAGTTCCGCACTAGTTCTGTGGAGATACAATGAACATCTTCGACCGTCACGACCAGAACTTCCACTGGTCCAGGGCATTTTCTTATTACTCAACCTCTGCCGCAGAGAACCCAGTAATTTGGATCTCCGACATTGCTCATGCAGGCTGTGTCCCTGAGGTTTTTGACTACAAGGACCTGGTCTCTTGGTGCGCCGATAAATTTATTGCAGAGAAAAGAATTATTCCACTGCACGACCGCTCTTCTATTTCTTTGTCACCTCAGCTCTTCCGACAGATGCTGAAATTGCCCGAGCCAACATTGACGTTCAAAGGAGAAGATTGCAAACAGTTCCTAGCAAAGCATAATAACGGATTGGACCTCTTGCCCCTTTTTTTGGAAAACCCGGATCTAGTTCCTCAAGATATTACAAGCATGCAGGTTAGTTCATTTAAAAATCCTTTTCGCGAAATTGCCTGGCTGTTTACAAGAATAACGGGACAAGAATCCACAGCTACTGTTTACTGCATGGCTCTTTACATTTTGTATTTCACAATCAATGAACAAGCCATTTTTTATTGGGGAAGGATAATTTCTTATGAAATCTCTTCCCAATTGTCAAGCTACAAAAGGGGAAAGAAATTATATATAACATCCTATTTAGTTTTTGCAATAACACATTCCTGTCGATTTCCACAACTGTCTCTGTCCAAGAATGTCAACTGTGATTTCCACCCAGTAACGTTCTGGTACCAGGCCTTGTGGAAGCACAAGGCTTCCCACTGTTTTTATGAGGTTTTTAATGGCTTCCTGTATGTTTTCAAACTTTTCTTGTTAGGAGAAAATGCTCCCCGCTTATCTGAACATGCAACTAATTTTTTGGACAAAAAGGGAATAGTCCAACATTTTGATAATTACACTGTCATAAGAATTTTTGGCTCCACAGAACAACCTGCTCTCCTTCCATGTCACATTACAGACATAATTTTTATTGCAGAAGTAGCACGTCAATACAACTACTGGTTCCATCTGTTCCAAAGGAAGAAAAAAAAATAGTTCATTCCTATACCTTGGAAAATAGGGGAGTTCTTGTTGAAAAACGTCAACAAATTTGACAATTTTACAGCACATTTTAGTATCTCCAACCTCAGATATGATGAACACATAAAAGGATTCGACCCCTATGATATTTTTAGACAACATTTACATTCACTTGGCCTCGATGATTGTTTTGTAAATAAACACCTGCCCAAAAACAGAGACAGTCACGGGCTTGCCTCTGATGCCGACAACGTAGAGACAGTGAAAAGATGCACCAAATTGTACATGCAACAGGGGAAATACCCCAGTGACAAGAGTGTTCAATCTGCAAATACCACTCCAAAAAGTACGACATCCTGGAGCATCGCTCAAACGGCCCATCACATCAACAAAGAAACCCAAAATTCTTATAACGGAGGAGGAGATAATGACCCTCCTCACTCTAAAATTGATAGTTCTCACAAGCTTCCAGTGGAGAAGAAGAGAAAAAAAAATGTGGGGCAGACAGAAGACCCAAAAATTCAGAGTGAGAACATGGAAATTGACACTAATCTGGATTCCATGTTCCCCTTCTTTGATCAGCCCGAGGATGCCATCCACCATAGCCATCCAATGGACATATCCGTTGCCCAAAATTTTGACGAAGATGAATCCTTCATGTTCCAAAGCGCTGTTTTTGATATCCGGAACAAAAAATTGATATTTCAGAAAAAGAAATATTAAAAATATCAAAGGAAAATATTGTTTAGAGGTTGACGTTGCCAACATGCGGCCGTGCCAAATCTATCAACTTCACACTGCGACCGAAGAAGCACTTCATGACTCCATTAAACGTATGGAGACCCATAATGCCACACTGAAGGACCGAGTCAAGGAATTGGAAGACACTTTCTTTCCTATGCCATTGCTTGTCGATCCTTTGGCAATAACCATGCATGGCACCCCTGCACCCAATGTAAAAGCACCCTCCACCTTGCTCACATCCTGTAAAGGATATGTGGAAAACAATATCACAAAAAGAATGGAACTGGTTACCGATGCCTGGAAAATATCACAAACCATTGCTTCCCTTGGAACCAGGGCACATAGCTTGCTCAAGCTTTTGCAAGCCGAATTAAAAGATGAAGAAAATTTCTTCTTAAAAATGGTCATCCCTTTTGGCAAGATTGTCAACAATATGACAGAAACAAAAAGAAGAGAAGAAGATGTTCCATCCAAAAACCGGATCGGCCAATTGAATGCATGTTGGAAAGAAAAAGTAAGCAACATGCGTCTCATTGTTCAGTCATGTGAACAAGTCATATCGAAGAAAGATAAATTATTCACAAAGCTGCCAAATATAGACTTAGTCGGGAAAACAAACGACTTCCAAGACCTCCTCTTAATCGCAAACTCCTTGCCCTTAACCAGATAAGAGTTCGATAAACAGGTTGCTATGTTGAAGACCTTCTCTCTGGAAAATTTTTATAGCATCCTTCAATTTGATCAATCTCACGTCCATGACTGGCTAGTCAAATATGCAGTACAAAATGAGGAAATTCATCAGGCTCTCTCTAATCTTTCTATCGACTTCCAGGAATTAGAAAACAATATTTTCAACATCAAGATCCAGAATGAGATCAACGTCGCCCCAATGAGAGCGTACATTGAAGAATGGGTCGACAGGCAATTGAAATAGGCCGCCAACGAAATACAACATGCAGTTGCCAGCATTCCAGCAGCCGTGGAGAACATCCTTGAAACCACTGTCATCGCCGACATCAATGAAAGGGAAACCACAAGTAAATAGCCAAAGTGCTCATATGCACCCTCACTGTAAGTTTACTCATCCCATCTTTCTTTGTTTCTCAACACAATTATTTCGCTTTCTTAAATAAACATGTATAGGAAAACACTTATACCTTTCCATTTATTTTCTTTTGCAACTATTGCACTCTATCTTCTTTCCACAATCCCGTTTCTTGTAAATATTTCTCTAATGGTTCGCGGGAGCCCCAATCCCAGTCTACATGAAAAACACATTGAAATTCCGATTTATATGTAACACACTTTGTTTTTTTTGTATATTTCAAAATTTGCAGTGGTATGTAACAAAATTCTATTTTCTGACAGATTTCAAATAAAAATGCATCTAAATTTTTATATCCTAAAGACGCTACTCTTATCTTTCAGCACTCTGTTTAACAAATGCATTTATTTTTTAATATGTTAGACTTTTATTCTTATCCTTCAACGGTCCGTATGGCAAATGTTCACAAATACATTAAAGTTTTTATATTTCTTATCTCCTATTAATTTTATGTCATCATATATTTTTATCTTTCACCAGTCCACATTGAAAATGCATTTAAATTTCCAAATTTAATCTTGAACTGTCAACAATTTTTTTACTTTCTTATATACTTTCAAAAAATAAAATGTTTGCTATATACTTTCCAAAATTAGATGGTGCTCGGCCTGCCAACCGTCATTTACTTTTGCCCCATATTCCTAAATATGCACCTTGCACACAACATTTCCCTCATATACATTTTGCACCAAACACTTCGTTTCATTTACAATTCGACCCCATTTTTCAAAATTTGCTTTCTAACCTCCTTGGCAGGGACTCAGCTGCCACACAACCTTGTTTGATATTTGTATCGTAATGGCTTATTTGATATAGTGTGTAGCTTTAACGCTTTTGAGTAATTAGTTATATAAATCATTATAAAATATCATAAGAGAATATGAAGATGGATTACTATATATCATTGCATTGAAGACACTTCTCCATTGCCACTTGAAATTTCAACGAAAAACTTGCACTCCCAGGTGGAACATGTCCAAATTTTACAAACTAAGGTATCGATTTACAAAGATTGTCTCTTGGTTTTGTGGGATGCTCCATAATTGGCATCAATGGTTGTGGTCATTTCTTTCCTATAGAAGGATCAAAATTGATACAATCCTCATAATTGTGTGCACAAGTCAAGTGTTTTCATCCAAAGAACCTTCATAAAACTTCTCTACTTGTTTCAATCTTTGGGTTTGGTACAGGCTCAAGGTGGAACTTGATGGCAAGGACTCATTAAAATCATATCCATATGTGGAGAAAGAATTCTAACACATTTCAACTTGAATACTAATTTCTATAATAGATGCTAGATCACTTATTTTTGACATCTACATGATATTATTTGATGTACCTCTTATTTACTTGTGTTTCCCTAAATTTTAGGTAAATGGGAATCACTGTGTTGCCATCTTTTTGTGTTACTTCCCACTGTTGTTGTGATCTCACACAACATACTCATTGCATCATGATTTTTATACCGTCCTTTTTGGGTTGAATAAGGATCATGTGACCACCAACATGGGTAAACTAAGGAGGCATATGGGGAGTCGACCATTTAGTGACATTTGTTCATAGAAAAAAGAAGATATAAGTAATTTTGAAATAATTATAACATATTCCTTGTGAACATCCCCATATAATGTTTCTATGTGGACTAAAGTTGAAAGAGTGCATGAGTTATCAAAACAATGCAACATAGTGTGAGATCGACTAATTAACTAATACACATTAATATTTATAGGTTAGTTATAATTGTATTATCTCCCTTCAATATAAGATTTTGTAGGTCATAGTAGCTGACCTTTTGTCAATTACGGGGATTGGGAAAAGCCTCAATGTCCCCATCTATAAGAGATATCTTTGGACACTCATTTGATAGGTTATGTCCTAGGTATGTCACCAAAACATTTTGGTCTAGAAACGTCATATTCTTCCAATTAGTAGGAACCTCTTTGTGATTCCAAGGGAGTTGAGAGGTGGTTCAACAATTAACATTTGACTACATAGATGTTATAATGGGACTACACGAAGCACACAAACTAGAAGCAAGTTGTGGATGTTTTGAAGACTTTGAATATGAAAGTCTAAACTCTATGCAAGCATCTAACTAAGTGAAATGGGATCACATTAATCTATATTTTGATTTTATCAATTGAATTTCAATATGTGTTTATGTCATGAACATTGGACTTGTAGTCCACACCCAAATCCATTTATTTCGGTGAGTTATTTCTTAGGTGCAAATGTATAATTTCAAGCACCTCACCGATTACTTATGATGTTTACGTTATAATACTGTATTTTACAATATGTACTTACATTTGTATTTATGTTGGTCTTTGGAACATATGAGGTTCCATGGGTCTAAAATAGGTAGAAAGGGGGATCTTTATATAGATACAAAGGCAAGTTTAGTTTTTTCCCCTAAAATTCTACAACTATCTCACACTTTTTTAAACATACAAAATTTTCATTCGATACAACATTTGAAATCTCATGTTACGTAACAACTAGAATGTGCTTAATTGTCACATTTTATAGTGGACTTTTGTTTTTTGTTTTACTATTTAGGAAAGTATTATTATTAACTAAAGTGATATCCTATAGTATAATAAGATAATTAGCACATTGTTTGTTTGTGTTTAATCATAAAATGATAGGCATTTGATAATGGCCTATCACTTAGTTGAAAACTTTGGTAGGATATAAAGCTATAAAGCTTGAGTAGGAGCCTCAATAGTCATTTTGCCTACTCTTTTAAAGATGATGATGTAGTTTCATTCATAAATGTAGTTTTATAAGAGTTTTTCTATTGTTTTAAAAGACATTATGTGGGTATATGAGGTGGATGTAATAGATGAATAATTGCAATTACAAAGTAGGAAGGACCATTGGAGTTTCAACGTGATCAAGGAGTTCATGATTGATCATGGTCAATATTTATTGACCAGATAGTGTTTTGCCTCATGGAATGACTACCACGGTTTCTTTCACAAAAAACTAAGTGCACAATTCATTTAGTTGCAAGATGAAATAGTTTTATGCATGTTATGTTTGGATATTTGATATGTTGATTTTGAAATGTATGATCACATGACAATGCTATGAAATTTGAGTGTATGGCCTTTCATTTGTTCATTGTTGTAGCAATAAAGAGTCCCATTATATATTTTGGTACAATAGAGCATATGGATGAGTTTGAGGTTGTGAAGTTATTTATTAGCAGACTTTTAGGTATGAAACCCATTTTTTTTTCCTTTTTCGTTTAATATCTTAGTTATCTAATGTTAATTCCATTTTTCCAAAATATTACACTTATGGTGGGGTCTTAAAGTTTATTTTATTGACAATGCTACTGGAAACAACACACATCCTTTTACTTAAATTTATTTTTTATGATCATGTATGGGTGATTACTCGGTTTTTATGGAAAGTCACGAAGTTTCTTGTATGTATACTTTTTTGTTTATGATAGTGACCAATATTGCAAAGAGGACATGAACTCCAATAAGGTGACAAAGTTAAAGTATTAGATCCATATGATGACATTGTTGTTGGTGTTAGATGAATTCATTCACTTTCTAAATCCATGGAGTGGTACTAAGTCTTGAAGACGTGATATCAATATTGTTAATGTCATGAGTAATATCCCTTTTGCATATAAAGATGAATTAGATGGATGTAAACATTTGAAAGAGAAGGAATGAAGTTTCACACAACATCCTTTGAAATATTTAGAAAATATGTAGATGTTCTTCATGTACTTGTCTAGTTGGAGACATAGCCCTTGATGTTGTTGAGTTTATGGAGACAACATTTATGTGCTAGTGGATCAGTTGGAAACTCAATGTACTTGACTTTCCATGTGTGTGTGGACGCACACACAAACAATTGTTCATATTATATGTTTGTACTTGATTTTATGTATAATATTATCTAATGTGAGTTTATGTGTTTATAACTTAATCTATTTATGATTCACATGTATGATGCTTGATTTTATGTACAATACTGTTAATACAAGTTTACATTTTTATAACTTAATCTCTTTTCATTTTAGATGAATCACATGTATGATACAATTTATATGTTTGTTTGATTGATATTGGATTAACATCAATTTTGTACAATGACATTACACAAATTCATGGCATTTAATAAATAGTTCATAACATAAATTTATATTGCATTGCAATTAATAACAAAAATAAAATAAATATGAAACTAATAAACTAGAGGTAATGTAATATATTCAATACCAAACTACTAAACTA
>JASDQU010370669.1:112980-127385 GCA_032191745.1 Picea mariana | reverse complement strand
TTGTAAATCATTTATGTCCCTACGCATTTCTTCACCTTCATCAAGAGTCCAAGTAGGATTTTTTGGAGGCTTAGTTGGTGTAGAAGTTCCCTTTTTGGGTGGCATGTTGGCCAAGTATCACTTTTGAACCTTGATTTTGAGGTGGTTCTGCTAGGCAATATTTATTTTGTTGTATCTCCCAAGTTTTGGCCCTTCTGGGTATGAAAATTTATTTTATGTAGTTCTCTAATATTTCTTCTCTACAATGCCATAGGTCTGATCAAAATTGGATGTGCGAAGTGGAATTTATGGTAACTTCTCCACAACTTGTCGATTTTTGGCCTTTCCAGGAGATCTAACTTGTATAGCATTCCCCGCACAAAATGATTGATATAAAATTATAAAACTCACACCCAAAATAAAAAAGATTGTCCACAATCCAATGTAACTAGTCCCACTCAATTTGGATACTCTAGGAAGAAGTTATGATTGTTTTACCTAGAACACCTTCTTGAGACTACTCAATAGGACTAGTCAGATACCCTATCTTACACAAGGTGTATATACAAATTTAAGATGACCCAGAAGCTAAAAATTTTACCAAAGATACCTTACTAATTTTTGTAAATATCCTCTGGAATGCAGGGTCTGAAACATTACATAAAATATTTTATAGCAAAAATTTTGTAATGACTCAGTTCAGGATGATTCCAGAACCCTATCTTGTATAGGTTGTATCTCCAAAATTATAAGGCTTCAGAAGATGAATTTTGAACCTAACGTACATTGATCCATCTACTAAATATCCTCCAAGTCGTTCCTTCTGAAACATTTTAGAAAAAAATTTATAGCGAAAATTTCAAGTTGTCTCAGATGTAGCAGTGAAACCCCAAGACCTTGAGCTTTGATACCATATGTTAAGAACCAAATATCAATATAGCATAGAAAAACCTTAGAAAGAGTACTCAACGCCTTGAAAAAGAGATAATTTCAGATAATAAGCCTCTTCGAGGGGGAAACCTCCTTTTACCCCACTTAAATGTTCAAGTACAAGATGATTTAAAATGAAAATGTCTCCTTGATATATATAGGATACTAGGAGGTATAATTACAACTAATGCCCTAAAGCCGACATAAATAAAATAACATTACTAATATAATATACCCCAATTAAGGGGTAATGAGCCAATATTAAGGCTTAACAAACTTCTTCTTGTCCTCCCAAGACTTCTGGAAAGTAGGCTTTCCTTTTTGTTGATCATATGAACATATTTCTCTCCTTATAGTTTCTTTCAGAGTCTTGGGATCATCATATTGGATTTTATTAATGATGAAAGATGGAAGCCCACTTAGGTACCTCTGAATATTCATTGTCTCATCCTTGATGAAGGATACATACTTCAACAGCTCTAAGAATCTCCTTTCATATTCATCAATAGCCATGCTGCTCAGTTAAAGTTCAAAGAACTCTTTCATCTTTCTATCATAATACCTCTTTTTCAGGTATTTCTTCTCAAAATGCCTCTTGAAATCCTTCCAAGTCACATTTTTCTCCCTGAGGTGTTGTACTTGCACCAGCTGATCCCACCACATGGATGCTTTTCCTTTAAGTTGGTATATGGAAATTCTTCCCTCTGCATGAGAAGAATAGTTATGCAATTGGAATTACTTCCTCATGCCTAGCAGCCATGTCTCTGCATATGCATCCTTCTTGTGCTCCCCATCAAATGTAGGAGGTTTGATTTTGTTCATTTACCCTCATATCTAATCCTCCCCATACCTCGCATGCTTCATAACAGAGGATAGACTTGAGTTCTTGTGTGCTCTCTTATTGGAATGTCTCGGGGAGTGTTGGTGATGTCTGTTATCACTTTTTGTTCTTCTATGACTTCCTGATTTGCTTGAGCCACTCTCCTTATCCAATTTATTTTCTATTCTTTCCAGGATCTGCATCAACTTTATGTTGAATTCTTCATGTTTCTCCCTGGCCTTCATGAGATTTTTGTTGTCTTCTCGGTGATTCTGGACATCTTTTTGCAACTTTTCAATGATTTTCATCATGTTCCCTTCTTTATCTATCTCTTATCCATACCCATTGGAGTTTGATCCTTCAACTCCCAAATGGACATCCATTCCTCTAACTTCATTTTTTGAACTGTAAGCACGTTGTTCCTTCCCCATTTCTCTGCACTATGTGACAATTCAGTTCGGTTCTAACAATTGTTAATTCTGCAAAATGTGCAATCAACCAAATTTTTGTGAGGCTAATAGAATTTAAAAAAAATTCTAGAATAAACTAATATGATTCAACAAAAACAATATCAGATTCCATTTTATGAGGGTCTTCGTCAGTAAAGAACCCCTCGGGCTTCTATCTCTAAGCCTAGTTATGTTCTGCAACAAATTCCATGCACTAGCTCCTTTTTCTTCAGCCCTTGGTTCGTATGTGACCACGGTTGTGACCCAGCACTAATGATTTGGGAGCTTATCCGGAGCCTTGAAACTTCAAGATCCAAGGCTTTGAAGGTTTCCCTTTTTCGTGCATCACAAACATCACAAAATAATGAATTGTCGAACATGCAAAGAATGGTGGATCTACAGTCCACATTCCTTGCACATATCTATAGTGGATAGGATCTTCGGGGACTTCGGCTTTGGAGGATTCCAAAGCACATCACAACAAATCTCCCGGAGTGTCGAATTGGAGAACTCATGAAGTGGGGTGGATCAATGGTCTACGACTTCCTAGCATCCAATGGTTTCTACCCACTATAGAACTCTCGGCTTCGGAGCTCTGGGACTTCAGAGATCCAGAGCTTCAGGACTTCAGAGGATTTCACATCTGCACACCCCAAAACTCTTGAACCGCAAATCTCTAAATATTTCCACGTCACCTTGGTGATGTCATTGGGTCACTTTACTTCGATGTTATGGAACTTTGGGGGTTTTTTCCTCCCGTTCCATCATGAGCCATTTCTTCCAGAGTGTCAAGTCTCTAGACTTCACTATCTGGTGCCATGCATCCACTGGGGCCCACAGTTTTGTGCTTGAACTAAATAATACTACAACGTCACATCAAACTTTATATTTTTTCCAAATTGCGAGGACATGGGTTAGAGGTTTTGGAGTAACTCATTGATCATTCCTCAATTGTCCCCATGCTGACACGTACCCCTTTTGGGAAACCATGGTTTGGATTGCGGGACTGCCCTGTAGAATAATATGTCGTGCAACTTCGATCTTTGTAATTCCTCCTGGCCATAGATATTGATAGATCTTGGTAAAATTTAATGCAGACCCGATCCAAATAACTTCTACACCAAGTTTAATTACCTTGTGCCACCTCCAGGAGCACCATGTGGTAGGACACATGAATCTAACATGTGGTCCAATTAGGCGGGTGACCTATATCATGTTCTAACTGCATTTCTATCTTATAAAGGTTCTTAACTCACTGACATATGGCACACATCCTATCTGTCCACGTTATCCCTAGTGACGTCAACAGGCCATGTCACTTTAGGACTTTAGGCTTCGGTATATTTCACCTTAGCATACCCCATTTCTCCCGAACATCAAACTCTCAAACTTTCTTACCTTTCTCTCTTGGCTTATCCCTACAGTTCTTATTCACCCTTGGTCAAATCCAACAGTAAACACTCCTCCCCCCCAGATCTACAGTGTAGATCCTCTTTGGGACTTTGAAACTTCAGGCTTCAGCCCTATCTGCTCTATCACACATAAAATTCATCGAAGTCACAAAGTCTGAAGTACTTAAGGGTTAATCCTCGTGCACCTTTCTCTAGATCTAATGGTTGTGAAGGATCCTCCTTCTCCTGAATAGATTCCATGGCCCAACTTCAAACCTTGTGGTTCCAAACCCACGGTTACTGCAGTCTCTTTTCTTTGTTATCTTTCTTGAACCTCTATGCCTCCTTAGCTTCCAAACATAGCCAAGGTGTTCTTTTGCACTCTAGAATGCTCTGAAATTCAAATTTTTTCCTTCTGAACAACAATTTTCTCTGAGCTTTTGATTCCATAACCACTTATACGGCCTAATTCAGCCTCGATGTCGAACATTGGGCTATGAACTTCAATTTTGTCCATTTCGACAACAATTTCCTTCTGAAACCTTCGCTTCATCTTCCACAATCATGGACCATCCAGGCTTAGTGTTGAAACCACTGCTTTGATACCATTTTGTAATGTCCCCATCCACCAACAAGTTGGGTAACATCACTACATGACATCACTACATGACATGTCCCCAGCCACCAACAGGCTAGGCAACGTCACTTGAGGATGTCTGTCTTAGCTCTTATACTAATTTGTGAATTTATATGCATGCATATCTAACGCAAATTAACAGTTACAACAATTTGTTCATGCCACTTATTGATGCATAAATAACATTAAAACATTCTAACACCATATGCATGCAGATGACATATTCTAACCATACACATATTAATGTGGAATTAACAGTAAGCCTACACATACAGCGTATATGATATATCTAGGAATTACTCATCAAGTTATAAAACATGTACAATTACACCACATACAATCAACAGAGATTTGGTACTTATATTTCAATAGATGAACACCAACTACATGCAGACCTTCTACGAACCTCCCAACCTTAGAC
The DNA here is from genome assembly GCA_032191745.1 of Picea mariana. NCBI lineage: Eukaryota > Viridiplantae > Streptophyta > Pinopsida > Pinales > Pinaceae > Picea > Picea mariana. The sequence continues at coordinate 122,758 of JASDQU010370669.1, read as the reverse complement.
CACGCTGCTCATCATGCTCAGCAGTGGGTCACCCCCGAGCTGGGACTAAACTCCACCCAGGGAAAAGGAATTCTAGGCCTAGGTTGAGGCTACGGGAAAATGCATTGTGCAACTAGAAGGATTCTCTCCAAGGATCCTACTTACGCCCACTACCCATAGGCTCACATTCCCCACATGCTTGTCACATCTTGGGAATATGCACATTCATTGTTCCATAGTCCATTAGTTGCTCCACTTCCCTTCTAGGGCTTCAGGAACAGGTCAGATTAGGAATTATCAGAGATCTGTAGATGGTATTGGACTCCCTCTAGGAGAAATCACTTCCCAACAAACTCTCTCACCTAGAGAGAGTTTCTCACAGTCCTGACAACCTGCTTCTTCAACCACGGGCCTAACAACCTGCCTCTTCAATCCACAACCACCAAAAATTGGGTAAGGCACGGGGACGACTCAACAATTTACAAAGGTTCACAAAGGAGGAAATGACTTTATCTATGTACTTGTTCAGTGCATGTGTAAACTGCAAAAGGGATGGCCAGCATGATGAGGATGAACTCTTAGGAAACTAAATGGCCAGACTCGTTAGAATGTTGAGAGCGAGCAAGGAAAATGGTGAGAATGGTCAGCTTGCAAAATCGTGAGAGAGTTGAAATGGTGAGAGATAAATCCTCAGGAAAGTGTTCGGAATGGTTCATGAACCCCCCAACAAAGGTGGAACTTCCCACATAAATCTGCATGTGTCCTGGGTGACACTTGGATCTCTAGGAGCACGCTCCTCTCCACTTGGAGTTTGTTCCTCTCCTCAAAGGAACTCAGGATAATTGGGCTTACTTTCCCAACTTTACTACTTTTCAGGAATACATTATAATATTCCTTTTGGTTAAGCCCTCAATATTAGCTCCTCTTTCCTATCCTCTCAGCCCCATTCCTTTCCCTACCTAGTGGAGCTTAGTCCCCCATAACTCTTTCTTCATAGTCGGTCTACACATAGCGATGTATTTTATTAATAATCTGCATGATTACATATACAAAAATCAGGCCCACTAACCTTATAATATATTCTCTTTGGCCTAATAAACACATAATCCTACCATCTTATAATCACTTGGCTCACCAGCCTACAAACATCATTACATTTCACAAGGGGTCGGCCTTGGGGTATTACAAATTCCCTCCTTGAGAACCAAACTTGGAACTTGGTTCTTCTTCCTTCATATAAGAAGTCATTCATATGCAAAGAATTTTACAGTATGAATAAAGTATTAAAAGGTCTTGTGAGCAGGTACAAAGAAAGACTAGTGGAAAACAGATTTCAGCGAGTCCACGGGATTGATTATGACGAGACATTTGCTCCAATAGAAAAAATGGACTCCATCTGGTTGGCTCTCACCATTGCAGCAGTAAGGATGTGAGAGGTCCACCAAATGGATGTGAAGAATTCCTTTCTTCAAATAGATATCAAAGAAGAGATCTACATGGAGAAACCACAGGGGTATGTATAGAACTTCTCTCTAATTTTTCAACTCAAAAAGTCACTCTATGGCCTCAAGTAGGCACCTAGATCTTGGTATCCTAATATGGATTCTCACTTACTCTCTCAAAATTTTATTTGTTGTAAATCAAATCCCAATGTTTATATGTTGAGAACTTCTGACTCTCTATTGATTTTAGTGTTATATGTAGATGATCTATTAATCATAGGTAACTCAAAATCAGTGATTTTTTCACTCAATAAGTCTTTCCATGACATTTTTCAATGTCAAACATGGGTCCATTACACTTCTTCCTTGGTCTTGAAATCATCCAAGCTGATTTAGGAATCAAGTTGTGTTGGGAGAGGCATTTTGGGAAAAGTTTTGGGATTTGTTCAGTGTGCGCAAAGGAAGGAAAGGTAGTTGTCACATTTTCAGGGATCAACACGCGTGAAAGGAGGAAGAAAGTTAGAAGTCGTTAGGCATTTTTGGTCCATTGATAATGGGCTAAGCCCTAATGTAATTGTATAAATATGTAAGGGTTGTTGGGTTAGATTCAGTCAATTATGTGTGATAGATGAGAGCATATGTGGGTAAGATAAGTGTATGCATTTATGCAAGAGTGAAGAGTGAAAAAGATGAATAAGAGAATGGCAAGGGAATGATGTATGAACGTAGTGCGCATATTTTGTAAGGATTGACTCTGAATAATATAATGAGAATTCGGTCATTGTGGACGTATCCCATATTAGGTGAACCACATTAAATTCTAGTTTATCTATGTTATGATGTGTTGTGATGTGTTATGATGTGTTTATTGTTTTGTTTATTGTGTGCATATAATGCATGTTTGGTTAATAAGAATATGTTATATGTTCTAGTGATTTGGTGCACATGATATGAGGCATAATGAATGAATGTTAAGTAGAATAGTTAGAATGAATGCCTCCCATCCCTTCATCACTATGAAAACTTGGTTCCTGTAGTCCCCATAGATACCTTAGGTGATACTTCACCTGCTTTCAGGTGATGCTGAAAGGGTCAGTATCTGAGGGTTTTGTTGGTGAATTCATGTTGAACCCTAGGTCTGCCCACTACACACCAATAAATGGTTATGTTTCTAGAGCAAGGATATGCAATTGAGGGGAATGTGGAGACTGACTAAGGAAGATATTGGAAAATGGTTGGAGGCAAAGGAGCACAAGTTTTCCATAGATCATAATAAGAACCCATGGATTAGCCCAAATAAATGGCTACAAAGGTATGTTTTTACAAATCCACGTGAGATTTTCTTTGTTGATTTCTCAATAGTTTTCGCTAAGTGGTTACAGAGAATAGTTGAAAAGAACAAAACATTTTGTATTGTTGTTCTGAGGAATTTGACCCCTGAGTTGATTTAGCAAGTTAATACTATAAGCAATTGGATCTCATGCATAGTTGAATTTTGGCTGGATAGTGTGCTGGGGGGTTATATTACTGAGTTTGTTATAGATTGTACCTAGTCATATAATGTTTCTAAGAGAGATTTCTTTAATGGTCCACGCGGAAGATATTTGAAATCATTATCTACTTGGGTCAAGATGTTGTTGTGTGATAAGGGGATTATGAAGATGGAATCTGATTTCCCTAGTAGCTAGGCGCCTTCACGTGCATAAGGGGACTGGGGGATGACTAGAGGATGGTATGAGTGTATGGAAGAGAAGGATACAAGGAATAATGAATGACAAATGGATGGGTTGAGAATGTCAAGAGAAGAAGATATTGGAGTAATATGCAATGGGAAAACATTTCGGTACAATAGGAAGAGGAATGTGGCCGATAGAGAAGAGAAACACAGTGAGGTTGAGGAAAGAGACATCGGCGTAGTACTCTAGATCATACCATGCACATAAATTTATCTCAGTCCAGTAGAAGAAGATCCATTGCGTCCCACTCAGGCCAGACTCTACGTTGAATCCACGACCCCTTGTGCATCTCCAAGGTTTGAGGTAATATCTGGAACTTTGACAATTATAGTTAGTGAAGGAAGCAAGGATAGTAGTAAAGGTAGTCAGAGTAGTGGAAGTAGTACAATAACCCAGATTCAGGTAGTGTCATCGAGAAGGAATACTACATAGAACATAATGGCAGGGTTAGACCCCACTTTGAGAATTCATGTCTTTCACAGGACAGGTTCAGAAGATCTGAAACATCACTTGTTTGCTTGTGAAGCAATATGGAACATGAAGAATGTCAAGGATGATGATGCAAAAATCATGAAATTAGTGACATTTAGGGACTACGTGTTACTCTAGTATATGAAGTATCAATCCATTGCACCTCCAGGACAATTTATAACATTGGAAGACATAAGGAAAGCCTTGTTAAAAGAGTTCTAGAAACTAAATTCTAAGTTGCAGTGTATTACAGAACTAAAAGAGATCAAGCAGTTGCGGAATGAATCAGTATGGGATTTTGATAAGAGATTCAAGCTATTGATAGATCGGTTGACTTTCCAAATTCCAAATGAGCATCATGGGGAATGGTTCATTACAAGATTGTTACCACATATACAATGGCCATTGATGCAACATAAGATTATGTCGCAGTTATAAGCACTAGATATTTCCATGAAGTTAGAAGCATCCCATGTAGGATAAATGGCATAGGTATGGATCAGGTTCAGTCACAGTTAGTAGAATGGACAATTCAGTTGCAAGAACTTGCTAAAGGGAAAGAAAATCACAAACAAGTCAAGTGTGTTACATGCAAAAGGGAAGGTCATCATAAGAACGAGTGTCTAGATTTTAAAGAATATTTAGCTACATGAGCTTTGAATCCCTTTCCCCGAGAGGAGGTGTATGGTTTGAGATATGCAAAATGATGGGTCATCACCCTATTGATTTTCCTTTGATGCAGAAGTATCAAAGCACTTCCAGAAACTTATTTTGTATTTTTTGTGAATCCATGGGACGTGACGAGAAGTATTTTCATGTACTTGATCCAATGAGGGAATGCACCATGGATGTATATAGAGTCCAAGAGGAAGAATCATAAGGAGAGGTATCATAGTATAATACTCTGAGGGGTTACAATCAAGGTGGAAGAGGAGGATTCATATGTTGCGGGAGAGGAGGATTTGACAAAGGAAGAGGATCAATTATCTGCTATAACTGTAACCAGCTTGGGAATTTGGTGCGAGATTGTCTGAATCCTTTTACAACATGCATATATTGTAGACAAATAGATCATGTTGATTACAAAATGGAAATATAAGAGGAACCATAATGTATATATGATAGTAGTGTAAGAGCATGACGATCAACCAAGGGTAACAGCAGTTACACGTGAAGGAACAAGAACAAGAGTCGATGCAATAGAAAAAGGAAAGTGGACCGAGCAGTGGGTTAGGAAATAAGAAAAACCTACTTCAAAATTTTACCCTCGGAAAGATAAAAACATATATAAGAAAGGAAGGAAGGAGCTACTAGAAACAGGTTGGGGAGCATCGACTTAGATCATGCCACCTTTGTATGATAGGCCACCTTGCCTTCAGTCTATGACCACTCAAAAAGGAAAGTTGAGAAGGTAAGTACTCTGAAAATTTTCCTAAAGAGTTGTTTAGAACTAATGAAGGATGAAATTGCATTAAATGCATTGCATGGAATGATCGACTAGTGGGCACAAGACAAAGAAACACTTGTTGCACGGTGAGTAGTTAACCAGGTACACCGCAAGAAAAGGACTAATAGAGAATTTCGACTTAATGCGCAGATAGGAGACTATGATATGGATAATATCATCTTGGATATGGGATCTGATGTGAATTTCATTATGACGCTGACATGGGAGACGATTGAAAAACCAAGTTGATCTGGTCACTTATTCAGCTAAGACTATCAAATCAGCATAAGATTGTTTTGATTGGAAGACTGGCTGGGGTGAATGTTAATATTGATGGAGTGCGCAGCATAGCATATTTTGAAGTTATCAAGATAATGGATGGTAGTACACCCTATCCATCATTACTTGGACTTGATTTGGATTTTGATAACTAGACCATTATTGATCTGAAGAAGAGATATACGATCTTTGAATTAGAAGACTTGAAATTTATTGCATCATTGGATCCTACAGAAGGAAGGAGATATGTAGAAATGGTAAGGGGGGAAAAGATCAATAACCTTTACAATATGACCACTAAGATGGATGACTATGTTAATGCTACTACTGAAGGTGGACTTAGTTGGCAAAGTATCAGTTCTTGCGCGTCAGATTCAAAAGAAGCCTTGGAACATTAAAAATAGATATTGCATGAAGTATCTACAAGGAAATGTGCTCGGATTACCTATGCACTACACTGGATTGGAGTTGAGGTATGTGATCCCATAAAGTATGGTGGACTAATAGATGTGTCTTGTTTTGTAAAACAGTTTGAATTGAAGATACCATATCAACAAAGGTTATTATCTTTAGATGTTGCATTGAAAGCAACTCCTGCAAGATGGTGGGTCGTGCATAAGGACATAATAGATAATTGGCAATAGTGTAGAAGGTTGTTACAGGTCAGGTGGGGAATAGAGATTGAATATATTGTGCAGAAGTATACTAGGTTGAGTTTTCCTACAGATCATATTACACAGTGCACAACAACATGGAGTTCAGTACCTAAGCAAGAATGGACGCACTTGTTTGTACACACACTGGATGTGATCCTGAAGAACTGGTATATAGAACTCGAAGTGCGCAGAGAAACAACAGATTGGGAATATTTGACTCACAAATTCAAGGTAACTTTCAATTTTGAAGATGATGCTCCTTTGATTGATTCAACTCTATAAGTTATCAAGAACAATGTTTTACATCAGAAGACTGGACGGGACCAGTACACTTATATACTGCACCCAAATTTTGTGATTGTTGAAGAAGTCTTGGAATGCTATAATGTTGTTAAAGAAGACCAAGGGGACAAAGACCCGACAAATTTGCAAGTGACAGAAACTGAATGATAATCCCAAGTTCGCAAACATTGGAGACTACTAGAATGAAGAAATTTTCAAGAAGATTGTTGATTTACTGTGCGAATACCAGGACCTGTTCCCGACTACATTTTCAAAAATAAAAGGGATTGTTGGGGAGATAGGAGAGATGAAGATTCTTTGAAGCTATATTCCAAGCCAATGAAGCAGAGGCCATACCAATTGATCCTGGTATATAAGCAGAAAGTGAAAGCAGAAATAGATAGAATGATAGAAGCTAGGATTATTGAACCTGTCACAGGGTCAAAATGGATTAGTCTAATGGTATTCTAGGACAAGAAAATGGGTGGAAACAGAATTTGTGTGGATATGAGGAATTGAATGATGCTTTCTTATATGACCTGTTTCCCAACCCATTTACAGATGAATTTTTGCACAATGTAGGAGGACAGAAATCTTACTCATTCATTGATGGATTCCCAAGGTATCACCATATTAAGATCGCGCAGAAAGATAGGCATAAGAAAACATTTGTGATGGAATGGGGATGTTATCATTATACAGTCATGCCTTTTGGATTGAAAAATGCACTAGCAGTATTTTCCTGAGTTGTTGTTGCAGGTTTTAAAGAATTTATTCATAAGGTCCTAGAAGTATATTTGGATGATTGGATGGTATTTAGTCTATTGAATGACCATATTGAAACTCTTTGCTTGATGTTGGACAGATGTAGACAGTTCCAAATTTCCTTGAACTTGAAGAAGTGTATTTTATGTGTGTCATTTGGTATGTTGTTGGGTCATGTAGTATGTAAACAAGTTATTTTGGTTGATCCTACGAAGATTGTTGTTATTGTTGATTTACCACCACCTACTTCAATGTGACAATTGTGAGCAATGTTGGGTCATATAGGGTACTATAAAAAGTTTATTAGAGGATACGTGCAGATCATAACCCCGTTGGAGAAGTTGTTGAAGAAGGAGGTCAAGTTTTAATGGAATGAGGAATGTCAATAAAGTCTCAATACCTTGAAGCAAAAACTGGTTACCGTGCCAATTTTTGTATTTCCATATTGGAAGAAAGAATTCCATGTCCACGTAGATGCATCATCTATAGTGGTAGGTGTATTTTTGGCTCAGCCATGGGAAGGATATTTGAATCATCCCACTGCATTTGCTAGTAGAAATTTGTCAACTATGGAACATAACTACACTACTACAGAGCTTGGAGGATTGGCAATGGTGTATGCACTCCAGAAGTTTAGGAATTACCTATTGGGATCACACTTTAAGATATACACGAATCATTTTTGGTTGAGATACCTAGTCAATAAGCCAATGTTGGGGGGGATAATATGCAGATGGTTGTTATTATTTCAAGAACATGAATTTGAAGTGATTTTGAAACCTGGAAAATTTAATACAGGACCTGACCACTTGTCGCACATACTATCAGGGGGAAGATGTAGGAAATATGGATGAAATTATACTAGACACACACTTGTTCGCAATACAAATGATTGATGATTAATTTGTAGATATTGTCTAGTTCTTGAGCACAGGAGTAGCCCCACCTGACATTACAGTTACGCAAAAGAAGCAGTTAGTAGTAAAGGCAGCAGATTATCAACTTATAATGGGGAATTTGTATAAGTTAAGCACAGATGGTATTCTTCAATGATGTGTATTAGAGCATGAAATGCCTATGATTTTATTGGAGGCACATGAAGAAGTTGTGGTAGGCCATTATGCAGGGAAAGTGATGGCTTGAAATATTTTTCATGTGGGACTTTGGTGGCCCACCCTTCATAAGGATGCTGCCAAGGATTTATGTCAAACCAATGATGTGTGTCAGCGAGTGGTGAAGCCTTCCAAAAGAGATGAGATGCCTTTAGTACCGCAAGTTACCTTGCGGGATTTTGAAAAATGGGAAGTTGTTTTCATTGGACCAATCAATACACTAGAAAAAAGGTCAAAAGAAAGATAAATAATCACTGCGACAAATTACTCGACCAAATGGGTTGAAGCAGAACCTATCATAGATTTCATATCGGAGACTGTTGTGCAGTTTTTATTTGAGAATGTTATTACAAGGTTTGGATGTCCATGAGTTATCAAGAGACCCATTTTTTGAATAAGATGATTATTTCTTTAACTGAAGAATTTTAGATTCATCACCAGAATATCACACCTTATCATCCTCAGGCAAACGAAACAATAGAAGCATTTAACAAGATCTTAGAGCACGCGTTGACAAAGATATGTAATGTAAACTGAGATGACTAGGACTTGAGGATTCTTGCAATACTATGGGCACATCGAACTACAAGTAAGAAGTTGATAGGACATACACAATTCATATTAGTATATGGAAAGGAAGTAGTCATGGCCATGGACTTCATTGTGTCGAGTCTACGCATTTTCATGTTAACAGAGCTCACAGATTCTGGTGCAATGGAGAAAACAATACCAGAGCTAGTGGAACTAGAGGAGGACCATTTCGTCACAGGATTTCATCAACAAGTGAAAAAAAATCATGAAAAGGAATGCATGACATACATATTAAACAAAATAAGTTTCAGATGGGAGACCTAGTTTTTCTCTATGACAACAAATTTTTGTAGCACCCTGGAAAGTTCCAAATGCACTGGTTGGATATGTATGTAATAAGATTTGTGACAGAGGTAGGTGTTGTTCAGTTGGAGAAATTAAACAATGAAATCATGGAAGGATTGGTTAACAGTAGTCGACTGAAACTGTATAGGGACAGTCGTGTTTTCACGCACTAGCCTGATTGCGCAAGACGTGTATTATAGTACCTGTATTATAGAGTATTATAGAAAATCAAAGAAAAAGAAAATAAAAAGAAATTAAATATCTTGAGGCAAGTCATAATAAACATTTGAAGAGACAGGAAAGATTGAAGTTGTGAATCAAGCATTGTTCAAAGAGTCAAATTAGCAGAAAAAGAAATGAACAAGAAAATGTCATAGGAATTGAATTGCATGCAGAAAGGAGAATTGAAGAACCAAGATAAAGATATGCATAGATGATGGTAAAAGCATTAAAAAGAAAACATGATGGCAGGACAATGATATTTTGGCAGGCTGGTAAGATCTAGACCACGATCCACTGAGTGATACGGAATTAATGCAGAATCTAGCCAATAATTAAATGTGAACACAATCGGATGGGATTAATAAATTGGGCACAAAGGGGTCTGAAATAGTTGGCAGCAAGTTATAAAAGCAAAAAAGGGGTAATGAGAAAGGGTTATTATTACTTGAAAATTGCATAGAACAGAGAGACAGAGGAGAGACAGAGCTTACAAAGAACATATCTGAGCAAT
>JASDQU010370669.1:89511-100438 GCA_032191745.1 Picea mariana | reverse complement strand
AAGAGCATGGTCTTCCACCTCCAAACTCACAAATCCCCGATACGCGAAATAGTCAGATCTCTGCCACCTGTCCTCCAACATGGACGGTCCTAATGTATTTGAGACTTTTGTGACGTAGTCGAGTTCACTCTCCCACCTAAGTAAAGGTTAAGATCGATGGCTTATAGAGCTCCGATGGGTCCCTGTGATCTATGGTCTGGGACCCCATCGCTATTTACGAAGGCTAAAAGGGTGAGGTGTTAATGCCTACACTCCTTCTCTAGATCCGTCGGTGTTGACGGGCTTGGCGTATTCTCGAAAGGATTTCGACCATTCGTTTACCAAGTGATAGGGTATTTTATTTCTATATTTGAATCTCGCTATCCCTTCTGAGCTTGAATCATGAAGTTCAAATTCTCAGAGCTTCAGGCTCCCAAGACCCCGAGACCTTAGAAAGCTACTCTCTCTCGCATAAGGGTTCCAGACCTGGATTGCATGAACCCTTAGATGGTTCTCGAGCAATTGTCCCTGATCTTAATCGTGTCTTTGGTAAGGTTCAATATGGTTATAAGGTTTATGGGGTAATTCTCAGAAAAGAGTACTCTCAAGGGGCCTTCCCAGAATATTATGAGAAACTAAGAAAATAAGATGATTCTCAGTGGAGCGAACTCATGTCCCAGACTTAATCATTTGTGCATAAAACAACTATGGCATGTAAGCATACACAAACATCCATTCTATAAAATCAAACGTTAGGTAAGCACTTCTATTTAGAACTATTTACAAGCACATAAAATTGAACATGCGATTATGGCATTAACTTCAAATAACACTTATCAGAAATAACACCAAAGGTGATGCAAATGCTGAGAGGGGTGCTCGTTTCCACCCAACCATAGGCTCAGTGAATCCCAATGGATTTACCACTAGTCACCCCCGAGCTGAGGACACGATGCTGCGAGACTGAGTCTTTGTTTTCCAGTGACCGAGAACGAAGGTTACTCTCCTTCTTCTCTACTATCACTCACTCTGTATTTTCCATAGTTCCTCTTCCTTCCCTTGCATCTTCCCCCTTCTCGCTTCTTCCTCATGCATTTCCGTCTTGCGAGGTTGCATGTGGCGCGATTACCCTCACGGTGGTCAGGTTTGAGGCTCCTACAGATGGGCGGTTCACTTCCCCCATCCCTCATTAATTCTTGAGGAGCCATCTACCTACCAACCTACGAGTAATTTATTTTGGGCCAGCAAGCCGCTCTTGGTTCTCCGGGCCAATGAAGTCCAAATACGGTATTGGTTTCGGTGGAAGTTAACGCCACCTTTCTAGGTTCCTTCCACCACCTTTCTTCAACCATAATGGTCTCTTTTCAGTATATCCCCTCTCAACAGTCCTGCAATANATTCACATCACACATTCACGTTTTTTAGTTTGCCAATATTCTTGGCCAGTATAGTTATTCTTACAAACTGGGGGAAATCGGGTGTTACATAAATACATAAGATAATGGTGGTTGGTCTTCCCCAATGGGTGACACTTCCTATACCTACGACTCTTCATATTTACAACTTATGTTACAAGTAATGAAATACAAAGGATTGCATGTCCAACATTCCACCCCATTATTCCAAAGGGGTGTGTGTGAGTCCAAGCATCATTATGAAATTCTCAAAATTTTCTCTTCCAAGAACTTTGGTGAAGATGCCCACAATTTGCTCATTTGTGGAACAATCTCTCAAGTGAATAGTCGTGGCTTCTACATGATAACGAATCATGTGATACTTTGTGTTGATTTTCTTAGTTAGATCATGGAATATGGGGTTCTTGGCCAAATTGATTGCAAAAGTATTGTTAACTAGAAGAGGAGTAGAATTTACTTCTTTATCCTACAAATATTCAAGTATTTTCATGAGCCACAAAATCTCCTATGTCGCTTCTGTAGCTGCCACATATTATGCCTCTGCTATAGAATCTATTGGAACTTATTGTTTGTGTGATCTATAGGAGATAGTTGTTGATCCAAGACTCATGATATAGCCTAAAGTTGATACTCCACTTTCCTTATCCCCAACAAAGTATGAATTAAAATATCTGATCAGGTTGATGTCATCTACCTTAGAGTACTTCGGTCCAAAACCTTGGGTTCCTTTCAAGTATTTTAGAACTCTTTTTGCAGCAAACCAATGTCCTTCACAAGGCTTTTGTATGAACCTAGAAAGAATCCAACAACAAATTAGATGTCTAGTATAATGGTAGTAGGATAGATAATACTTCCCACAAGTTGTCTATACTTGGTTGCATCTTCAAATTCATTCCCTTCTTTTGATGTCAGTTTCAAATTTTGTTCCATTGGAGTAGAAACATGATTCCACTCAACCATGCCAAATTTGTTCAACAGTTCTCCAATGTACTTCTTCTGGGAGATGAATATGTAGCTTGGATATTGAATCACTTCAATGCCCAAATAGTAGTGAAGATGTCCCAAATCTGCCATCTAGAAGCCTTTCTTCCACTCTTTTTTTATGGATGCAATGTAGCTCTCATTGTTCCCTATTATCAATAGATCGTCCAAATATAATACAAGATATACAATATTTTTTTCATATTTCTTCACAAACAAATTTTCATCGTCAAGATTGAAATGATTGAAATTCAATTTCAGAAGATGCTTAGTTAATTTTTCATACCATGCTCGAGGTGCTTGTTTCAATCCATATAAGGATTTTATGAGCTTGCATACCTTATGTTCTTGTCCCTTCAAAAAAAATCCTTCTATTTGAGACATGCACACATTCTCTTTCAAGTCTCCATTCAAGAAAGCAATTTTCACATCCATCTGATGAATTTTCCATCCATTTTGTGTTTTCATGGAAAATAGAGTTTGGATGGTAACCCATTTTTTTGTGGGGGAAAAATTCTCCTCATAATCAACACCTTATTTATGTGCAAGTACTTTTTCCACGATATTTTCTTTGTGCTTTTCAAGTGTTCCATCTTATTTGTACTTGTTTTTTAATACCCACTTGCAGTCAATTAGTTTGGTTCCAAATGGAGGATCTACCAACTTCCATGTCCCATTCTTGATGAGAGCATCATATTCCTTCTGCATGGATTCTTTTCATTAATCATGAGAAGTGGCTTGTTTAAAGGAAGTGGGTTCATGGTTAGTAGATAAATTAAACACACAATCATATGACACATCCATGTCATCTACATCAACTGAGTTTGAATTATCTACATTACCTCCATCTTGTTTTGAGGACAATATGGTTCCTGTCTTTCCGATATCATTTGGATGAACACTTTCAAGTGTTTTTGTGAGCCATTTTGATGGAACTTTATGAGATGATCCAGGTTTCTCAACTAATTAAGATGATGTTGAGTTATCATCAAGACTCAACTTTTCAATCTTCTTGATCACATCATCCAAATGAACTTTAGGTTTTGTGGCAAGAACTTCTTCATGAGGGGAATATGGTGCTTCAAAAATGGATTGGAGAGATTTACCCAAGATAGGGATCCCCCCTTCAACATGTGGAATATCATCATCAAATTCATGATATGTATTTACATGATTGAATCTATCAAGATGATCAAGTTGTCTCTCAATAGTTTCGTCTTTCTTGAAGGATTGAAGAAATATGACATCTCTGGAAATGATGATTCTCTTGTTTGTCTCATCATAAATATGATATCCCTTGGTGGTATTTAAGTACCCCAGAAAGATGCACTTCTGACTTCTTACATAAATATTACTTATTTTCTCCTTGGGAATCAAGGCATGGCGGGTGGAACCAAAGACCCTGAGATGCCTCACCGAAGGAATGTGGCGATACCACATTTCATATGGAGTCTTTTTTTTAAGAGCATGATATGGACACCTATTTTTGAGATAAAATGCACATAAAACTACATCATCCCAAAACATCAATTTAACATTCTTGAAAAACATCAAGGAACAAACCATATTTAGGAGTGTCCTAATCATTCATTCAACCACATCGTTTTGTTGGGTACTGTATGGAACTATGGTTTGATGTTTGATCCCATGTTGGCGAAGGTACAATTCAAATTCATTAGATGCATACTCTCTACCATTATCAGTGCAAAGAAAGCAAATACGAGATTGAGCTTCATTTTGAATCCATACATGAAAATTTTTAAATGTTTCAAAAGATTGTGATTTATTCTTTAGCAAGTACACCCAACACATCCTGGTGTAATCATCAATAAAATTCATGATGTATTTTTTTCCATTTGCATAAGGAACAAGCATTAGGCCACACAAATCAGAATGAATCAGTTCAAGTTTTCTACATTCTCTGGAAGTAGAATTATGAAAGGGTTGTTTGTTGTGTTTTTCAACGATACAAGCATCACATTGCTTCAATTTCCTAGGAATAGTATGCAAACTAGAAACACCATTCTTTCTCAACAAACGAATACTGCCATAATTAATATGGATAAATCTAACATGCCAAAAAAGACTAGATGGAATTATACCTAAGTCATGATGAGAGAGGTATGAAACAGTTTTTGTATGGGAAGATGTCCCATTCAGATTTAGTGTTATTCCACCTTACATTTTGGTCATACCAAGCATGTTATTAGAATGCTTTCATATTTCAAATTTTCCACCCATCATATGAATAGAGTGGCCTTGTTGTTTGATGTGCACTAGGCAAATAAAAATTCTTGTACATTTTGTAGAACAAAATTTGGGAGTCTAGGCAACAAATATTCGAAGAAATCTCTTCGAAATTTCACGTTGGAGGTTGTGTCTATGTCAAGAATCCATGCATATCCCCAAGAAGCAAGTGAAGCACTAAATAAATCTTCAGTTACTCCTACATTGCAATGGGAAACTATGTAACGAGCATGTGTTTTACTTTCCGTTGGTTTTGAAGTTTTACCTATGTATTCTTTCTGACTCTGTCTTTCTTCTTAGATCTTTTACCATGGAAATCTGTAGTTAGTAGCTTCATGTAACCCATTCATTCCGTAGTGATTACAATGAAGGTTGGATTTTTTACAAAGATTATGCCAACCCCCTTTTCCTCTTAGCTTCTTCTTTCCACATCCTTTCATTTATTAATTTATAGATGAAAGCAAGAGATCTTGCACGTTATAAGAAGTTATCATTGATCTCGTTACTCGTTGGTATGGTGGATGAAGATTACAATGCATGCATTTAAGGTCGTGCATGAGTGCACCCATGTTTGAAAAACAAATCGTCTGATATTTTCGAAACTGCTTCACATTCTTGCATTTCTTACAAAGCAATAAAATGTATGTTGACTTGGCCTTCGTTCTGGATGAACCAATGGTTATTTTGGATATCTTAACTAGTTTTGAGATAAACTTTTCACCAAGAGACTGTATAGATATGGATTTCTCCTTGTGTTGATTAACCATGAGCAAATAGAGTGGGAGAAGCCGATTTACATAAGGAGAATCTCTTATTCCTTCTCTTCTCTATTGACGGATCGAATATCCATGTCACATTTCACATACATAATATGAGCGTGAGAAGACCAAAATCGTGTGGTTTCCTAGATGTATTATGGGAAGCGTGAGTTTTGATTTCAAGGGTGTAATGAGTTTTGTGGGCAATGCGAATTCTTAAGTCGAGGTCGTAGGGATGTGGTTTTGCTTTTGCTTCTTGTGGTTCTATCCTCGTGAAAGGATTTAACGAGGTCGATTACCCATGTGATGAGCAGAAGAAGGTAGTCCACATATTGATATTTTGATACCAGTGAATATTGGATACCATCAAATACTAAAAATGAATAGTTACTGACTGAAATGTGTGAGGAATGTGTGGAAACATGGATAAGGAAACCCTAGTGTGAAAATTTGATGGGCTACGGGATTTCGATTTCTAGATACGGAAAGTATGGCACAAATAGAATAGTCAAGGGGATGGTATTTAATGGAGGTCCACATAGAGAATATACGTGGGAAAAAAAACTTAACAAAAACCTGGTCGAGCTAACATAAACTTTTGGAGCATGAATTAGGGTTTCGCATACTCAAACACAAACTAGAGCGCTTGGCACGAATGAATGAAGAGTTGGAATGTAGACATAGAATCGAGAAGAGAGAGGGCAGAGGGACTGGAATGCATATGTACTATCAGGCACAGAGACGAGAGTTTAATTCTATGGAAATGAAACACCCATAGAGAGATTCATGGAATTAAGAGATAGATCTAATACCACTGTCAAGCCAAGGATGGCAGAAATGATAAATCCACACTTGGTGTGTTTTACATTAGCTTGTAGGTGAATAAATACATAAAACAATGGTGATTGGTCTATATGTGTATCTCTCTAGTCAAGACCTCAAAACAAGACCCCAATGACTCAAGATTGCATGAATCAGGTTGCTTTCGCTTCACGACAAAGGTGCTCCCTTGAAGCCAACAACTGCTTTGATACCAATTGTTAAACCTAGAGAGAATCTTGCAACAAATGGAGAAGAATAAATAACACAGATACAGCCTGAGTGGGCCTAATGGTTAAGAACATGTGTTTCCTCTTAAGAGGTCACAGGTTCAAATCCAGAGGGGGGTAGGGTATGTATACCTTCATAGACTTTACCAGTCAAATCGTTGGGCGGAGGGGGGTCCCTTGTCCCACAAACAAGGGGGTCTCATACACCAATTTGATGTGTTGGCTTGGCCGTGACCTTAAAAATAGATTATTATTATTATTATTATTCAACATAGAGATTAAATACAAAATAATATAACAACTATAGAAAACAAGCACACACAACAACATAAAAGTTTTTCTCTCTCAGAACAAATGATTGTCTACCTTGTTTTCTTTTCTTTTATAAATAATGTAAAAACATATAAACAAAACTGTGTTATTTTAGTAAAATATCAATCATGCCATGAAATGTAGTGTTTTTTTTATAATTTTTTTAGTTTGGGTATTATATTTTATTCAAGTTTTTCAATTTATTTTTATAGGCCCTTCTGTAAGAGTGACTCTCTTAAAAATTAAGAAGTCAGTTCATGACATTGGTAATGTTTTGTATGATTGGATTAATGGTTCATCCAATAACCACTCAACTTGGAGGGGTGTTACATGCAAAAATGTCATTGTAGTAAAATTTAAAGTTGGGCTTTTATTTTTCCTATAGCTAGCTTGCAAACCTAGCATACATTGAATATGTTATATTGGAATCAAGAATATTTCCATTGGGTATTTAAGTATTTTTCTTCCACCCAGAGTTGTTTTAGTTATGATTCCATGGTTACTTCATATTTTCATATTTTGCCCCTGTTTTTCTTGTGAAGGAATCTTTCTGATTTGAACCTAGGTGGAGAAATTTCATCAATGATTGGCAATCGAAAGAGTCTAGAATCACTGTATGTAACCCCATAGGTTTAATATATTGATTTTAAGATTTGTAGTTCTATCCATTTAAGATTATTACTATGGTTTATCATGCATGGTTAAAGGGAATTTATACATGTTGTTATTGGAGAAATATCACCAGTATTGTAAATTAGATATCCCTAGGATCTTCCTATTGATCCTAGACAGACAGTGGGGATAGACTTATAATGGTTTCCCTAGATGCAAGTAAATTCTTTTCCTTTTAACCAAGAATGGTGGTGACCATACCTTTCAATCGATGGTTGTCCTCAATTATCTGGATGATGCAGCTCCTAAGATCCAGATCCATCTCCTGCAATATGATTCCTACACACAAGGATACACACAACTGTCATTCTACTATTCTTCTAGTGTTATGAAAATCAAATCCACAAGATATATCTTGATCTATTAATCATGAGACCAGATATATATTATACATTTTAATTTAACAATGTGTATAGGGGGGAAACCAAATATCTATTACTGAAAATGAAATAAATACATCAAGGATATCATGCATTTAAGTGTAGATGCATTCCCCTTTGGCTCCTTGCTCCTTGCTCCTCCTTAAATTCTTAATCAAGATAGGAAATTTGATTGTGGTTGTTGTGAATGGAGAAGCACCTTTATAAATTAACAACATAAATTTGCAAATTATTCTTCCTCTAGATTTTCCTTCTTTAAATAGATCCTTGGAAGAGGCTTGGGAGAGCTTCTAGATCTTCTAGAGACCAATGGAGACTTGAATGATGTGAGTTTCTAGGCTCATGCCATGAAGATACAACACATCCCTCTCTTACCTCTTTGTAACTTAGTGAATCTACAAGGTTGGAGAGGTCATCGTGGGTTGCACAATAGCTGACCCATGGCACCATAGCTGACCCACAGCTAGTCACTTGTTGTCCTATGTGTGACACGCGATTAACCACAAAAATGACCCAAATCCTAATCTAGAGATTTGTATTGGCTTTCATATTCTGCTAGATTCCCTTCTTGCCATATAGGGTTGAATTAAAGCTATAACATATGCCCCATACTGTGTGAGGTCGGGAAAGGAATGGATGGTCGAGACACATTACAGTAAAATAGTTTCCATGTGAGGCAACATGAGGAGAGAGAAAAAGAGGTCCAGAGGTCAAAGAGTACCTACAATAAAACAACAAGGATAAATGTATATACATATTATCCCCTAGGTAGACATAATCAGACTCTGAAGCGCATGGCCACCAAACAATACGTCGCTAATCAATGACATGAAATGCAATACCATGGCCATGAAAGAATACAACATAGATCCATGACATTAATAATATCATAGCCATGAGACTATACAATTTGGATCTATGTCATAAATACGATCATAGCCAACACCAAATACAATGTGGATCTATGTCACACCATATACATAAGGAAGACAATAATCACTAAGGAGACTGCCCCTGAAGTCTTCAAAGTACTCATACACAAGTGATATACTCCATCGTTGTAACATACCCACTATAATCCCCAATTTAATTAATTCTTATGTAGATATAATGTGTGTGGCTATGGTCGAAGCAATGTAATATGTGAATTGTATTTCTTTATTTTATTAATAAAATGTGATGCCAACTGCTAAGGGGTACATGGAAAAGAGATAGGGGCTGAATTAATCCACAAGAAAGGGGAGTTTCTAGGATAATGGCCAAGAGGGGACCAAAGGGTAAATACCCATGTATATTAATTCAATCCATTTTCCTAAATTTTCTATTAGCTATATGAAAATTCCAATTTTTTATTGAGTGTTCCCAAATCCAGTCATTGAATACATGTAAGAGGGTGGGTGTGAGTGGTCACATCCCAAAGTTATTGGGAACATGGGGGTTGAGTAAAATAAGTTTGGGCAAGAGTGTGAGTCAAGAAAGGCAAGCCAAAGGGAGGAAATTCATATGGGTTGGGGAGAACAATTTTACACATTGAGTTTTTATGCATGAGGAGCAAGTAGAGAGAAAGAAAGAGAGTTTGGAGTTGGTTCAACCATGGATGGTGAATTTTAGAGAAATATGGAGTGTCTTTGGAGCATTTTGGAGCTAGAAAATCAAGAAACAGATTGTCAGTCCTAAAGAGTAAACTTTTGAGTTAGTTACACTAAAAGATCAAGTGGTTGTTGTTGTTTGTTGGTAGTTTTCCTAGCAACAGGTTCCCTTGAGTTCCCAGTCGAGAGATTCTTAGATACATGTGCCATATATACCCTGATAAACAAATGGGAATCTCAAGGGACTAATATCAGTGAAGGGGAACATTCCTTGGGCTATGCAAGTTAAGAAGAAGAGAGCTGGTGGAAACTTAGGATAGTTGTAGGAAGATATCAATGGGTTGTGAGTTTTTATGAGTTTTGAGTGGACAGTGAAAGACTACCCTCTTTAGTGGATTACTAACCTCATCTCGAGGGTGACTGGCTATTAATATTTGGAACAATGGGTATCTGGTTGGGTGGAACAACCATCCCAAGTAATTGGTTGCACCACAGAATTAAAAGATAAGTGTTTTATCTTATTGTTGTGTTATTTTTTTGTGTATCATTGTTGTGCATGAACTTTGTGTATGATATTTCTTATATGTTGTTGTGTTTGAGTTACTAGTGAAATTTAATGATCATTTTATCATGTTGTAGATGCATATAAATAATGGTAATGATTAGCAATTAAATCTGGTTGAAATTCTTAGCTATAAGCTACAAGAAATCAATTAGTTGTAAAAATAATTAAATTAGTTAACGGAAATTTAATTTTTATGAGTATTCTACACCGTAATGTCCCTCGGTTGGGTTGGGGGATGTTACATTATGGTATAATAGTCTGTGGTTTAACCACCAAGATTGGATGGGCTTGAACCAGATTGAATTAGTGAAATCCATTGTTGTAAATTTTGTTTGTCACAGATTTGGGAAAAAACAAAGAATTTAGAGAGAAATTCCCAAATCCATGGGAAAAATAAGAGTTTGAATGACTCGGAATGATTTAAGAAGGTTAATGGAGTAGAGTGGTAAAGTTTCAGATCGAAATTTGACCTAAAATGGTCGAAAATCAAGTTTTATTAACCACCTGTAGAGTTACAGGTAGTTTGGCGAATCAACGATCGAGATCTCTTTTGATATCGAGATCGATGATTGAGATTCACTATGGTAAATTAAAAAATTTGTAATTTTTCGGTCATTTGAAAGGTTGATTAAATCGACAACTATGATTCATTTCAGAGATTTTTTAAATGGATTAGATCGACGGCTTATATTCGTCGGGGTTTTTGGTCGACAATTTCTAAGTATAGGAATTTTCCAAGATAAATCATTGATGGTCGATGTTTAGGTCGGTCAAAATAGAAAAGAATTTGGTTCAACCAAAGTAAATTGCTAACCATCGATGACCAACGATCAATGTCGATCGAGTCCCGTGAATCATTTTCACTCGCCGATGGAAATCATCAATGGTCGATGGACCGATGGTCGGTAGTCGACTGATTCAGTAAAGTGTTTTAAATCAAGAAAGAGAAGTTGTCGATGATCGACACACCGATGGTTGGG
>JASDQU010370669.1:71582-83997 GCA_032191745.1 Picea mariana | reverse complement strand
GTCGATGGTCGAGCGTCGACTAATTAATAAATAGTTTTCATTCGCCAACAAATATCATCGATGACCAATGGCCGAATCAGGTGATTTAGAGTTTTGTATAAATTGATTGTCTGGAAAATGGGTCAATGGTCGATGGTCGCATCGACGGATCAGGGAAAGTGTGGTTCATTTCGAAGGAGGAACATTGGTCGTAGATGGTCGATGTAGCGCGGATCAACGACTCATATTCCACGTGATTTGAGATCAATAGTTCATATTTAAAGGACTATTGCAGTAGTAAAAAAGACAGTTTTGTGTGATTTTTTGTGTATTTTAAAGGTCATCAGTTTGCGGGGCATTTTTTAGGACCTAATCGACGTTTTTATCCAATCAAAACCCACATGAACAGAGTGTATGAGTGTACCAAGGTACACTTTCTAACTACAACTCAAACAAAAGAAATCAAAGAGAGTTATTCAATGACCTAAATGTCCTGGATCACCATCCTATAGGTACATTTACATTTACATTTACAATTGGGGTTCGACCTACATGTATTACATTCCCCACCCCCTTATCTATGCATTGTCCTTAGTGCATTATATACACATGTACAATCAAAATCTTAAAAAATGTTCAAAAAGATGTGGGTACTCTTCCCGCATAGCATATTCATGTTCCTATGTTGCATCTTAAGGACTGTAACATGTCTGTTGGACATTTACCAACCTGATTGCTTGATTCTATAGAAACTTGACCTTCTGATCCAATATGCACATTGGTTGTACTCATAAGTCTCCTTCTTGTTGCACCTAAATCATATTCCAATCGATTACATGATTAGCATCAGGTACATACTTTTTAAGAACAAATACATGGAATACAAGTAATGTAATCCAAAGGATTATGTTTCCAACAATAACAATATACAGTTTGATTTCCTTAACTTGGACAACCATGTATGTGTGTCTCTCCAATAAAGACCTCAAAACAAGGCCCCAATGATCCAATATTGCATGACTTAGTTTGCCTTAGCTTCATGACGAAGGTGTTCCCTTGAAGTCAACAATTTCTTTGATACCAATTGTTAAACCTAGAGAGAATCATGCAACAAATGGAGAAGAATCTATACCATGACGATATTCAACATAGAGATGAAATACAAAATAATAGAACAACTATAGAAAAGAAGCACACACAACAACATAATAGTTTTTATCACTAGGGGCAGATGATTGTCTACATTGTTGTTTTCTTTTATTTTATAAAGAATGTAAAACATGGAAACAACACTGCCCTATTTTAGTAAAAGATCAATCATGCAATGAAATGTAGTGTTTTTTTTTATAATTTTTTTAGTTTGGGTGGTATATTTGATTCAATTTTTTCAAAAACAAATTACAGGCCCTTCTGTAAGAGTGACTCTCTTAAAAATTAAGAAGTCATTTCATGACAGTGATAATGTTTTGTATGATTGGATTAATGGTTCATCCAACAACCATTTCACTTGGCGAGGTGTTACATGCAACAATGTCATTGTACTAAAATTGTAAGTTGGGGTTTTATTTTTCCTATTGCTAGCTAGTAAACCTAGCATACGTTGAATATGTTATATTGGAAATCAATAATATTTTCATTGGGTACTTAAGTATTTTTCTTCCACCAAGAGTTTTTGCAGTTATGATTTCATGGTTACTTCATATTTTTGTATTTTGTCTCTATTTTTGTTGTGTAGGAACCTTTTTTAATTGAACCTAGTTGGAGAAATTTCACCAATGATTGGCAATCGAAAGAATCTAGAATCATTGTATGTAAATCCATAGGTTTAGTATATTGATTTTAAGCTTTGGATTTCTATCCATTTAAGATTATTACTATGGTTTATCATGCCGAGTTAGAGGGACTTTATACTTGTTGTTATTGGGGAAATCTCACTAAATTATACTTGTTGTTATTGGGGATAGACAATGGGGTTAGAATTATAATGGTTTCCCTAGATGTAACTAAATTGTTTTCCTTTTAACCAAGAAGGGTAGTAGCCATACCTTTCAATCAATGCTTTTCCTTGAGTATCCAACTGATGCAACTCCTAAGATACAGATCCAACTCCTACAATATGCTTCCTACACACAAGGAGCCAAAAAAATTCCAATATATTATTCTTCTAGTGTTACTAAAATCAAATCCACAATATCTATCATGATCTATTAATCATGGGACAAAATATATATTATACAATTGAAAGGAACAATGTAGATAGGGGGGAAACCAAATATCTATTACTGAAAGTGAAATAAATACATCAAGGATATCATACATTTAAGTGTAGATACATTCCCCTTTGGATCCTTACTCCTTGATCCTCCTCAACTTCTTAATCAAACTAGGCAATCTGATTGTGGTTTTTGTGAATGGAGAAGCACCTCTATAAATTAACAACACAAATTTGCAAATTATTCTTCCTCTTCTTGCTCAAGATTTTCCTTCTTTATATAGATCCTTGGGAGAGCTTCTAGATCTTCTAGAGACCAATGGAGACTCAAATGGTGTGAGTTCCTAGGCTCATGCCATGAAGATGCAACTCATGTTTCCCTTACCTATTTGTAACTTAGTGAATCTAGAAGGTTGCAGAGGTCGTCATGGTTTGCACCATAGCTGACCCAAAAATAGTCACTTGTTATCCTATGTGTGACAATTGATTAACCCCAAAAATTACCCAAATCCTAAACTATAGATGTCTCTTGGATTTCATCTTCTGATAGATTTGTTTATTTCCATATAGGGTGGAATTAAGGCTATAACAGATTCCCCCTAACGTATGAGGTCAGAAAAGGAATGGATGGTCGAAACACATTACAATAAAATAGTGTCCATGTGAGGCAGCATGAGGAGAGAGAAAAGGAGGTATGGAGGTCAAAGAGTACTTGCAATCAAACACCAAGGATAAATGTATATACAGACCATCCCCTAGGTAGACATACACAAAATCTAAAGAGCATGGCCACCAAACAATACACTGTGGATCCATGACATGAAATGCAATACCATGGCCATAAAAGAATACAACATGGATCCATGTCATCAATAAGATCATATCCATGAGGCAATACAATTTGGATCTATGTCATAAATACCCATGAGACAATGCAATTTGGATCTATGTCATAAATACGATCATAGCCACCACCAAATACAATGTGGATCTATGTCACATCATATACATTAGGAAGATAATAATAACTGAGGAGACTTCCCTCGAAGTCTTCAAAGTATTCATATACAAGTGATATACTCCATTGCTATAACATCCCCACTATAATCCCCAATTTAATTAATGCTTATGTAGATATAATGTGTGTGGCTATGACCGAAGTAATGCAATATGAGAATTTTATTTCTTTGTTTTATTAATAAAATGTGATGCCAACTGCTAAGGAGGACATGGAAAAGAGACAAGGGTTGAATTAATCCACAAGAGAGGGGAGTGTCTAGGATAATGGCCACAAGAGGACCAAAGGGGAAATACCCATGTATATTAATTGAATCTATTTTCCTAAATTTGATATTAACTATATGGACCTTCCAATTTCTGATTGATTGTTCTCAAATCCAATCATTGAATATACATAAGAGGGTGGGTGTGAGTGGTCACATCCCAAAGTTATTGGTCACATGGGGGTTGAGTACAATCAGGTTGGGGAAGAGTGTGAGTTAATAAAGGGAATCCAAAGGGAGGAAATTCTTATGGGTTGGGGACAACAATTTTACACATTGAGTTTTTGTGCATGAGGAGGAAGTAGAGAGAAAGAAAGAGAGATTGAAGATGGTGCAACCATGGAGGGTGAATTTTAGAGAAATATGGAGTGTCTTTGGAGTGTTTTGGAGCTAAAAACTAAAGAACCGGGTTGTCAGGTCTGGAGAGTGAACTCCTGAGTGAGTTACACTAAAACTTCAAGTGTTTGTTGTTGTTTTCTGGTAGTTTTCCTAGCAGCAGGTTCCCTTGAGTTCCTAGTTGAGATATTCCTATATACCTGTTCAAGAGAGACCCTGATAAACAAATGGGAAGATCGAAGGAATAAGATCAGTGAAGGGGAACATTCCTTGGGTTGGGCAGGTCAAGAGGAAGAGAGATGGTGGAAAATTAGGATAGTTGCAGAAATATATCAATGGGTTGTGATTTTCTCTTAGATGTGAGTGGAAAGTGAGAGACCACCCTCTTTTTTGGATTACTATCCTTAGCTTGGGAGTGACTGGATATTGATATTTGGATCAATCAGTCTACAGTTGGGTGGAACATCCATACCAAGCAACTGGTTGCACCACAAAATTAAAAGATAAGTGTTTTATCTTGTTGTTGTGTTATTTTTGTGTGTATAATTGTTGTGCATGAACTTTGTGTATGATATTCCTTATATGTTGTTGTGTTTGAGTTACTAGTTGCATTTCATAATAATTTCATCATGTTGTGGATTCATATAAATAATGGTAACAATTAGCAATTAAATCTGGTTGAAATTCGTAGCTGTAAGCTACATGAAATCAATTAGTTGTAAAAAGAACTAAATTAGTTAACATAAATTTCATTTTTATGAGTATTCTACACTGTAAAGTCCCTCGGTTGGGCTGGGGAACATGACATTATGGTATTAGAGCACATGGTTCAAACATCGGGCTTGGATGGGCTTGAAACATAATGAATTCAAACATCAAGATTGCAAATTTTGTCTGTAACAGATATAGGAAAAAACGGAGAATTTAGAGAGAAATCCCCAAAGCCATGGGGAAAATATGAGTTTCAATGACTCTGGATGATTTAAGAAGGTTAATGGAGTAGAGTGGTAAAGTTTCAGATCAAAATTCAACCCAAAATGGTCGAAAATCAAGTTTAATGGTCATCTGTAGAGTTACAGGTAGTTTGGTGAATCGACGACTGAGATCGCTTTTTATCTCGAGATCGACGACTGAGATCGCTTTTTATCTCGAGATCGACGACTGAGATCGCTTTTTATCTCGAGATTGACGACTGAGATTCGTTATGATAAATTCAAAAATTTGTAATGTTCCGTCCATTTGAAAGGTTGATCAAATCAACGGCTAGGATTCATTTCAAGGGTTTTTGAAATGGATTAGATGGACGGCTTAGATTCGTTGGGGTTTTTGGTCTAATTTATAAGTATGGTAATACACCAAGAGAAATTGTCAATGGTCGATGGTTGGGTCGACCGAAATGGTGAATATTTTGGTTCGACCAAAGGAAATTGCTGACCATAAATGGTCAATGATAAACATTGTCTGAATCTTGTGAAGCATTTTCAATCGCAGAAAAAAATCATCAATCGCCAATTGGCCAATGGTGAGGCGTTAGGAAATTCGAGGAAGTTTTTTAAATCAAGCAAGAGAAGTCATTGATGACCGACACGACAATGGTTGGACATTGATCGATTTGGCTAGGTGTTTGAGTTGTCCAAGAAAATCATCTGATGGCCATTGAAGGAAATAGGGTGATGAAATGTCATGCCATGTCAACATCCATGTGTCATGCCACATCACCCAATTTGACACCTCAAGATGATGTGTCGTGCCAAAGCAACATCCACATGTTATGTCATGTCAGTAGTTTCCACATCATCCAATAGAAGTGGTTAATGGCTAATGGTCAGGTCGATCGATTTGGGGAAGTGTTTTCGACAATCGTCATTCTGTGATGGGTCGATGGTCAGGCGTCGGATGAATTAATAAATATGTTTCATTCGCCAAGAAGATCAGGAAATGGGTCGATGGTCGATGGTCATGTCGACATATTAGTGAAAGTGTGGTGTGTGCCCAAGGAAGAACGTTAGTTGTTGATGGTCAATGTTGCATGGATCAATGACTCAGATTCCACACTATTTGAGATCAATGGTTCATATTTAAAGGGTTTTTATAGTAGTAAAATAGATAGTTTTATGTGATTTTTTGTGGATTTTGAAGGTCATTAACTTGCGGGGCACTTTTGAGGCCCTAAACGACATTTTTATCCAATAAAAACCCACGTGAACAAAGTGTATGAGTGTACCAAGGTACACTTTGTATATACAACTCAAACAAAATAAATCAGAGAGAGTTATTCAATGAGATAAATTTCCTAGCTCACCAGCCTATATGTACATTTACATTTACATTTACAATTGGGGTTCGGCCTAGGGGTATTACATTCCCCTCCCCCTTATCTATGCACTGTCCTTAGTGCATTATATACACATGTACAATCAAAATCTTCATAAATCTTCAAAAAGATGTGGGTAATCTTCCCGCATGGCATCTTCATGTTCCCATGTTGCATCTTGAGTAATGTAATAGGTCCATTGGACCTTTACCAACCTGATTACTTGATTCTATAGGAACTTGACCTTTCGATCCAATATGCACATGGGTTGTATTTGAAAGTCTCATCCTTTCTCCACGTGAATCACATTCCAATCAATTACATGATTAGCATCAGGTACATACTTTTACAGAAAAGATACATGGAATACATTATGAATGCACATGGATGTAGGTAGTGTAATCATGTATGCAATAGAAACAATATTTTCAAGAATCTAAAATGGTCCACAATAATGTGCTTATAGTTTTTAATAGTTCCCCAATTTCAAGGAACTTCTCTTTTCCTTTACTTTCATGGTCACCCACTTTAAACTCTCTGTGAGTCCTGCCCTTATCTACATAGTTTTTCTACCTATCTTGGGTATCCTTTGAATTCTTCTTTATCTTCACCATCTTTTCTTCCATTTCCCTAAGTAACTCTAGCCCACCCACTACATTGTCTGTTGGGTTGTCCGAACTCACTAGTGTATTGCACTTTCTTCCATATAGTGCCTCAAATGCGCTCATCTTTAAAGATGCATGATACTTAGTATTATAAGAAAAATACACTATGTGAAAATAATCTTCCCATTTAGATGGTTTATCCATCACATACATCCTCAAGATATATTCAATCACTTGATTGACACTTTTTGTTTTCCCATCTAACTCTGGATGATACATTCTTCTAAAGTTCATATTTGTCCCAAATCCTTTGAATAATCCCTTCCAAAAGTTTGATGTAAATTTGGGATCACTATCAGACACAATTTCCTTAGGCACACCATGTATCCTGACAATTTCCCTCATAAAAATATCTTCAATGTTGGTTTCCTTTTGATTTATCTTCACTGGAATAAAATGGGTAGCTTTAGTAAGATTATCCACCACCACCATGATGAAATCATGCTGCTTGGTTGCTCTAGTCAACTTGTTGATGAAATCAATTGTCACTACTTCTCATTTCCACTCAGGAATTGGAAATGGATGTAGAAAACTAATTGGGTGTCTGTGGTCATCCTTTACCTTTTGACATTCAGGACATCTGGCTATGTAATCAACCACCTCTTTCTTCATGTCAGGCCAAAAATATTGGCTCTTTACAGCTGCAATTGTTTTATGTTAACCTTGGTGCCCAACATGAGACACATTATGCATTTCTTTTAACACCATATTTTTCAACTCCTGTAAATTAGGACCATAATTTTTTCCCCTGTACATGAGAATTTCATCCTCTCTTAGCCCAGAGTCTTCAATTTTCTACTGCAGATTACCTTGTTGTAATTTTTGCTTTATTTCTATATAATGTTGATATGATTTTGCAACCTCTAAAATTATATTCTTAAAATCATATTTATACATTATAATGGTTGTAGCATGCATATCATGCACTCTCCTATTGAGTGCATCTATAATACCTTCAGGATGAACCCCAATTGTAAATGTTCATGTGTTTATAGGCTGGTGATCCAATATAGTATAGACCATATTTCCTATGTGATTCTTAGGACGAAGAGCCTAGATGCTAAAAGGCCAGTGAGCCTATCAAATTAATATGCAGTCACTCATATTATCAATAAAACACACCATTGTTGCTAACCAATCCAGACAAAAGAGTATGGGGGGACAAACTCCACTAAAAAGGAAAATGGGAGCTAAGAGTCTAGAAAAGGGGATTAAGCCTAAAGGAATACTATATTAATATTCCTAAAAGACTAAAATCCAAAGATATGGATATGATCAAACATATCCTAAGTTCTAAAGTGGGGAAATGTACACATGTGGGCCAACGCTAGTTCCCAACATGACAAGTGTCAAGTTGGGAACATGCAAATATAATTGGGGGGATTTATTTCATTTTCCATCATTCTTCATCATTATGCCATTATGCCATCATCCTCTACTACCATCCGTACCTTGCTACCATCTCGATACATTTACTTGGGAGATGTCTCTAGCCAGTGACATGGTATTTTAAGATGAAGAGGTGGGTTGTGAGTCCCATGTGTTATTGATGAAGCGGCTTTTCATGCCCGTGACCATTTTCTCCACGTGAGAGAATGGTTGGGAATTGATTCCCAAGGTGCCAAGCTACATCTACAAGGCTCTGAGACTTCCTTTTTGCCATGTTGTTGAAGCCCTGGAAGAGAATTTGTGTAGTCGAAGGATTGTTGAGAAGGGAAGGGGAACACTTCCTAGGGTGGGGCAAGCATGTGGGGAATGAGGATTTGTAGGATGTCTGTTAGAATTGACACCTGAATCTGATCCTTTTTTTTGTTTGACAAACATTATCCCGAGTTGGGATTCCTTTGCTCATGTGCAGTTTATCCCCAACTCAGGGGTGACCTGTTGCTAAGAGTTATGAGCAGCAGAGTCTATGGTTGGAAGGAAATTCTGAGGTATGTATTTAGTCAATGCTTTCACAAAGATGAGTATTCTTATCTGTAATTACTTGTTGTTACCATGTGAAATATATTTATTTATGTTACTGTAATTGCATATTTATGCATGTATAATTGTATGTTGTTAGTTCTGAATATTGTTGCATATGTAGGGTGTATTAGTTAATTAATGGTATTAGAGAGTAAGAATTCTGGTGTGACATTTCCCAACTTGATATTGGGAATTATAGAATGAGGATCAGAAGAATTTTTTGTTAAGTTGCTAGTAATGGGGACATTATACTTTGTTCTCATGGATCTCCAAAAAATTATCGACAATTAATCTTACTTACCTTTTTTTGCTTCCTTTCTTTAAGGAGAGATATGTGGCATGTCTTTGCATGGTTTTCTTTCTCAAATATCTCTAACATACACTTGTATTTGTATTGTTTAGACCGATATTGTTTTTGTTTCAATTAGTTATATAGAGATACTCTTTCATAACAATTTGGTTCTACTTCTCTCATATGTGTTATTTTCTATAGACACCTAATCTTGGGTGGTTTCCTAGTCATTTCATCTCAGATATGCATGAAAGGAAATGACACTTCTACAATTTAGTTTTCCTGCCAAATCTCACAATATATAAACACAAATTGTTTAAGTAGATTAATTATTACTGGTTTTTATAGATAACATATACATAAAAAAATGCGAGGTAGTTTAAGGGATTAGATTAAGCATGTGTTGTTAATGTTGTTGGGTATATGCTATTTTTATGTCACTAGATGCCTAGTTTGAATCTCCCTAGATGAGACACTCTATTCTATGCCAACATGTTTACTAGGAATACCATTCATAAATGTCAAGAAACATCTATTGAATTTTCCCAAAAGATTTTTCTTAAAAAATAAAATAAAATAAAACATTTAGAATTCAAAATCCTTTGTTTTCTCTAAAATACAACTATATGAAATAATAATATGCCAAAATATTTGCAAAAACTTATACTTATATATATTTTATAATAAAAAAATTACTTATTAATCGCTCATGTCGGCATATTTAATTGTATATCAATGGGTTAAAGTATAATATCTGACTTCTTTAATTCTATATCGATGTGTGATTTTGTGGCTTAAAATACATGGATCTTAGTGATGGAGGGGATCATGACACGAAACCACCGAGAGAAACTGCTATGGTTTTGATTCACAATCACTAAAATAATTGATACTATAATAATGAATTGTGTGCACTAACTAACAAACGCTATCCCCGGTGAGTAGTCTGACACATTTGAGATTGCTACCTCCCTCCAACTAGGTCAAAACATTTGAGATTGTTTACAAGACTCATTGGAGGGGTCACTTAATTCTGAGTGGAAGAGGGAAAATCGCTCATTTGGAGTCAGGACGACCATAAGACCATAATAAACTTCCTTTTTTTAGAGAGGGATCACGTCTACAACTAGAGGAATTAAAATATCATAGACAAGTACCATGCAAATCTAGAAAAAATATCAAAAAAAGAATAAGATCAAAAGTCTTACCAATCGATTTAGAAAGTAAAGCATACCAAGTAAGGTTTTCCCTCGATATTGTTTTCGTTTTGATTTTCATATTTCTTTCTACCATTGTTGCCTTGTCATTCCAGATTCTACTTTGTTGAATTGTCGCCAAGATGGAGACATGATGCTGATGGATTTTGATTTTACAAATGGAATGAAAAGTGATTTCAAATCCAACCAAATGTGCTTCTTTGCTAATACTAGAGTTAGTATTTCAATGCGAATGATAATGTAAGGTTGTTTGTGATACATGTAATTGTGGTTGTCATAGTGTAATTATATGGATTTAGATTTTATAAATGGAATCAAAAGTAATTTCAAATCCAACCAGATGTGCTTCCTTCTTAATACTAGATTTAGTATTTCAGCGTGAATGATAATGTAAAGTTGTTTGCTATACATGTAACTATGGTTTTCGTAGGATTTCGATTTTATAAATGGAATGAAACCATTTAAAAAAAATACTATGTTGATTATTTGGGTTGGGTCATTGATGTCAACCTTTGAAGAAATTCCAGTAGCGAATTCTGGTAGCACAAAGGTTTGGGTAATGGACACAAGTTTGTTTGATGTACAATGGTATGAGTTTTAATCTATTTGAAAGTAAAACTATTCTATATGGATAGTACATGTCATGCCATTTCCAGTGGTATGTGGAACATCACATAACTCCTCGTAGTTAGAGAGTTATGGACATGTGAAGTTGGAGAACCCTCATTAGTCATCTAGAAGCCCCAAAAGGTCAAAGTAGTCAAAGTGGTTGCAAAGAATAAATTATTTGAATAATAAAGTGAAGTGATGAGTGTACTATAAGTCAAAGTGGATACAAAATAAATTATTTAAATAATAAAGTTAATGGAGAAATTACTAAATTGACAAGTGGTTAGAAATGGGTTAGCCCTAAAATAAGGAAAGTGGGTTAAGATGGTTAGAAGGTAACCCCTTGAGGAAGCTACATAAAAATGTAAATAAGAGGCAAGGGTATCTCATTTTAATAACACTTGAGAATATTGAATATCTACAAGTGAATGAGGTAACCAAAGGATATCTAAGCCTAATTTCAGAGGGAAGGTGAAGTAAAGAAGGGCGAAATTCAAGGGAGGATAAATTCTTTTGATCATGCTTTCTAAGGTATGTTATTTACAGGTCATTTCACCATTTTCGCAATAATTTTTGTTATAGAATGATTCATACCATGAAATTGGGAGGTCGTTGAGGACACCTATCCAAGTAGTTGTGATAAAATTTCATATTGTGGGTCGTTGTTTTTTTGGAGTTACACTCCGTGGAAAATAGGGTTTGTGGCTAGTCTTGAAACTAGTCTAAAACAGGTGTTTCGGGTAAAAATGCAATAACTTCTTCATAACATATCCAAATTCATCAAGACCAAATGTATTGGTTAGATTACAGTCTTTAGTATCTTGTGTACAATTTTCAGATCTATACAGAAAGCATTATGTGCGAGGAATTCTCTACAAGTTTGATCTCTAGAATAAGCCAGAATTCAACAAGGTCTATTACAGAGTTACAAATAAGATTTGGATGATGAAATTGATGAGGTATTTTGGTTGAGGTATGTTACAAATAGAGGTTGTATAACAGCGAGGTTGTGGCACATGGTTTGATGTAATGGTTTATGGTATTTGGTTATGTATAGTGTGATGTATTGATAGAGAACTTTTGATGGTTATATTGGTATATGTATTTGGTATATGGTTGAGGTTGCAGGGTATTCTCTACAAGTTCGATCTCTAGAATAAGCCAGAATTCAACAAGGTCTATTACAAAGTTACAAATCAAATTTGGATGATGAAATTGATGAGGTATTTTGGTTGAGGTATGTTACAAATAGAGGTTGTATAATAGTGAGGTTGTGGCACATGGTTTGATGTAATGGTTTATGGTATTTGGTTATGGATAGTGTGATGTATTGCTAGAGAACTTTTGATGGTTATATTGGTATATGTATTTGGTATATGGTTGAGGTACATGCTGTTGGATCATGTTGTCATTGATGCCAATGGTTTGATTGATTGATGTCATTGATTGATGTCAAGTGATTTATTGATGTCAAAGGATTGATTGATTGATGATCGATGTAATCTAATACGTATTGTCCTTGATGAGAATGCATAGATGA
>JASDQU010370669.1:50735-67122 GCA_032191745.1 Picea mariana | reverse complement strand
TATATATATTGCAGGACTGCTGAGAGGGGATATGCTAAAAAGAGACCACGATGGTTGAAGAAAGGTGGTGGAAGGCACCTGGAAAGGTGGCGTTAACTTCCACCGAAACCAATATTGTATTTGGACTTCACTGGCCCGGAGAACCAAGAGTGGCTCACTGGCCCAAAATAAATTACTCACAGGTTGGTAGGTAGATGGCTCCTCAGGAATTAATGAGGGATGGGGGAAGTGAGCAGCCCATTCGTAGGAGCCTTGGACCTGACCACCGCAAGGGAAATCATGCCACATGCAACCTCTCAAGAGGGAAATGTGTGAGGAAGAAGCGAGAAGGGGGCAGACGCAAGGGAAGGAAGAGGAACTTTGGAAAATACAGAGTGAGTGATAGAGGAGAAGAAGGAGAGTAAACTTCATTCTCGGTCACTAGAAAACAGAGACTCAGTCTCTCAGCATCGTGGCCTCAGCTCGGGGGTGGCTAGTGGTAAATCCGTTGGGAGTCACTGAGCCTACAGTTGGGTGGAAACGAGCACCCATCTCAGCATTTGCATCACCTCTGGTGTTATTTCTGATAAGTGTTATTTGAAGTTAATGCCATAATCGCATGTTCAATTTTATGTTCTTGTAAATAGTTCTGAATAGAAGTGTTTACCTAACATTTGATTTGATAGAATGGATGTCTGTGTATGCTTACATGCCATAGTTGTTTTCTGCACAAATGATTAAGTCTGGGACATGAGTTTGCTCCACCAAGAATCGTCTTATTTGCTTAATTTCTTGTAATATTCTGGGAAGGCCCCTTGAGAGTACTATTTTCCGAGAATTACCCCATAAACCTTGTAACCATACTGAACCTTACCAGAGACACGATTAAGATTAGGGATAATTTCCCGAGAACCGTCTAAGAGTTCATGCAATCTGGGTCTGGAACCCTTATGCAAGAAAGAGAAGTTTTCTAAGGTCTCGGGGTCATGGGAGCTTGAAGCTCCGAGAGTTTGAACTTTGTGATTCAATCTCAGAAGGGATAGCGAGATTCAAATATAGAAAGAAAATACCTTATTGCTTGGTAAACAAACGGTCAGAATCCTTTCGAGAATACCCCAAGCCTGTCAACACCAATGGATCTAGAGAAGGAGCGTAGGCGTTAACACCTCGCCCTTTTAGCCTTCGCAAATAGCGATGGGATCCCGGACCATAGATCCCAGGGACCCATCAGAGCTCTATAAGACATCGATCTTAAGCTTTACTTAGGCAGGAGAGTGAACTCGACTACGTCC
Source organism: Picea mariana (assembly GCA_032191745.1). Lineage (NCBI taxonomy): Eukaryota > Viridiplantae > Streptophyta > Pinopsida > Pinales > Pinaceae > Picea > Picea mariana. The sequence goes on along the minus strand of JASDQU010370669.1, from coordinate 65,851 downwards.
CAAAATTCCTGAAGACATCAGGACCGTCCATGTTGGAGGACAGGTGGCTGAGATCTGACTATTTCACGTATCGGGGATTCGTGAGTTTGGAGGTGGAAGACTAGGCTCTTGGATTCATGAAGTCCCGAGTCGCGAGATCACGATGTGATTTGGGCCTTTGATCAAAGAGGAAGGACAACTGTGGGATCTGATGGCTCGATACATCACGTATCGGGGATTCGTAAGTTTGGAGGTGGAAGACCAGGGTCTTGGAGTCACAAAGTCCCGAGTCGTGAGATCGCGATGTGATCTGGGCCGTTGATCAAAGAGGAAGAACAACCATGGGATCTGACGTCTCGATACATCACGTATCGGGGGTTCATGAGTTTGGAGGTGAAAGACCAAACCCTTGGAGTCGTGAAGTCTCGAATAGCGAGAAGTAGGGCAACCATTGAGTCAGGACCTCCTCGCCATATCACATATCGGGGCCTTGGAGGTTGAGGGGAATCCGTTTCGACTGTAGAAGTCCCGAGCTTGCGAGTTGTGAGAGCTTGTGCAACACGTGGCATGTCTTCTTGGTGGGACCCACGTGGTTGACAGGTGGTGTAATGATAAGATGCCTATAGAGAGGGAGAAGTGGTCACAGGTGGTTGACACGTGTCATTTGAAATGAGAGTCAACATTTTGTTGACTTCTCATACTTCGGGTTCTCGTAATAAAGGAGCACAAAGGCCCAACAACTCAAGTCCCAAAGTTCCAAGTTCCGAGAAGCCCGAAAAGAGTCAAACCTTCTTTGACTTTCATGTCTCGGGGTTTCGTAAAAGAAGGGCCCAGGGGTTCAACCTCTCAACTCACGAAATTGGAAGTTGTGAGCAAGGCTAGTAGTTATCCCTAGCCGGTGGTCACGCATGGAGAGCACTAATAAGGAGGGGCCATACCATATCGGAATCTCGAGTATCGACGATTGGTGAAGAGAATTCGAGGGTCTTTGACTCGCAACTCATGAGGTCGCAATTTGTGAAAGGAGCTTGTATTTAGGCACGTATGTGGTCCTATCGAGATAGGGACTAAAGAAAAGGGAGCTAGTGCTTTGTCATTAAGAGACGGGTAGATCTGGATGGCCAGAATCTACGCGCCCAGATCTACAGCTAGGGTTTCATTCTGGAGCCCCCTTGCCATCCTACCTTTAAGATTGGACTCACTTGTATCGTTGAGTTGCGAAACATGAAAAGTCACCTGGTTTATTTGGCCTGTGGTCCTAACCCACGATCACAGGGAGGTGAACAGGGAAGAACTAGCCTGCGCTAGGCCCCCGTAGGACTTCGGGGATTCTGTCCCTTGAGGAAAAGTGAAACATTTATTATGCCGTAGTGGGTGTGTTACAATTTATTAACCTACAAGCTAATGCAAAACATACCAAGTGTGGAGTTATCGTTTGTTCCATCCATGGCTTGACAATTGTGTTGCTACAATAGTGATTTTTGAGGTAGCTAGCTTCAATGAGAGGCTGGATATATATCTATGGTAGGAGAAATAACATCTAGATATTTAGAGATTGTGAAATTCAATGGCCACAACGTCAAGTTGTGGAAGTTGAAGATGGAATATTTTCTTATTGGAAGAAAGCATAAGGAAGTTGTCATGAAGGACATGAAGCCCAACATTGTGAAGAGAGAGGATTGGGAGAAGATTAATGATAAGGCCATTTCCTTGATTGGTCTTCATCTATCCAATTCTATGTTAATTAATGTGTCATGGGAAATTACAACAAAGAATCTTTGGGATAAGCTTGACTCATTATATGAGGTTAAAATCCTCATGAATTTAATATTCCTATGGAAGAAGTTATATGCTTTGTCGATAGTTTCAATTATGAAATTTTCAAACATGGTAGTGTAAAATTCCAACACAAATATGGATTTGTAAGTGTATTCCCAATGTACAACATTATTGATTTCCAATATAACACCCTGCCAAGTGTAGTGGTTGTTGGATGAACCATTAATCCAATCATACAAAACATTATCAATGTCATGAAATGACTTTTAAAGAGAGACACTCTTATAAAAGGGCCTGTAAATACAAATTGAAAAACTTGAATCAAATATAATACCCAAATTAAAAAATTTATAAAAAAAACACTACATTTCATGGCATGGTTGATATTTTACTAAAATAGGGAAAAACAAGTTAGAAAATCATTTGTCCCTAGCGAGAAAAACTATTATGTTGTTGTGTGTGCTTATTTGCTATAGTTGTTCTATCATTTTGTATTTTATCTCTACGTTGGATATCTTTGTGTTATAGATTCTTCTCCATTTGTTGCAAGCTTCTCTCTAGGTTTAACAATTGGTATCAAAGTAGTTTCTAGCTTCAAGGGAATACCTTTGTCATGAAGCTAAGGAAAACCAAATCATGCAATCTTGGGTCATTGGGGCCTTCTTTTGAGGTCTTGATTGGAGAGAAACACATATATGGTTGTCCAAGTTAGGGAACTCAAACTGGATATTGTTATTTCTGGACAAGTAATCATTTGGATTTCATTACTTATAACATAATTTGTAAATATGAATATCCCTAGGTGATAGGACGGGTCACCCATTGGGGAAGACCAATCACCATTTTTTTTTATGGATTTAATAACCTACAAGATAATGCAAAACACACAAGATGAGGAATTATCTTTTCTTCCATCCTTGGCTTGACAATGGTATCAAATCTATGGATTAACTCCACAAATATTTGTTTGGGTGTTTCATTTCCATATAATGAAATGCCTGTCTCTGTTCATGCCAATACTTCTTCATCCCAGTCACTCTTCCCTCTTGCTACTCGATTCTTTGTCCGTGTTCCGACTCTTCAATCATTCATGCCACACGTTCTAGTTTGCGTTCAAGTATGTGAAACCCTAATTTGTTCTCCAACAATTTATGTTAGCTCGACCAGGTTTTTTCCCCATGTATATTCTCTACGTGGACCTCCATTAAAGACCAGCCCCTCGACTATTCTATGCATTCCATACTTTCCATATCTAGAAATCGAAATCACGTAGCTCGTCAAATTTTCACACTAGGGTTTCTTTATCCATGTTCCCACACATTCCTCACACATTTCAGTCAATAACTATTCATTTTTAGTATTCAATGGTATCCAATATTCATTGTTATCAAAATATCAATTCATGGACTACCTTCTTATGCTCATCAAATGTGTAATCAAACTTGTTACATCCTTTCAAGAGGATAGAACCAAAAGAAGCAAAAGTGAAACCGCATCCCTACTACCTCGACCTAAAAACTCATGTTTCCCACATAACTCATTATGTCCTCGAACTCAAAACTCACGTTGCCCATAGTACATCCAGGTAACCACGTGATTTTGGTCTTCTCATGCTCAGATTATGTATGTGAAATGTGACATGAGTATTCGATCCATCACTATAGAAGAGAAAGAATAAGAGATTCTCCTTCTGCAAATCAACTTCTCCCACTCTGCTTGCTCGTGGGGAATCCACACAAGGAGAAATCCAAATCTATACAGTCTCTTGGGGTAAAATTTATCTCAAAACTAGTTAATATATCTATAATAATCATTGGGTCATCCAAAACAAATGCCAAGGAAACATATGTTTCATTTCTTTGTAAGAACTATAATGTGAAGGAGTTTTGAAAATCTCAGAGGATTTGTTTGATCTGAAAATACCAAACAAGTTATGAAACAACTTGATCTAAACATTTCATCAAACTCTGATACCAATTCAGCCCAAGAGTCCTTAGATTTCAATACACATACACATCTGACTAGATTTAGGAATTTAAAGGACCAATTTGACTTATTTGCAACATATCATGCAAATGTCTTACTTATCCATAAACTCATAAATTGAATAGTAAACTTGTGGAAAAATACCAAAATTACAATATATGTGGATTTATAAATGCTAAATTACAAGACACCCTTCAAGTTGGCTACTCCAACCTAGAAATAGAGGTTATATTTGAAATCCTCTCGAAACTATGTTCTTACAAAAGCACAATATCGTTGTATCACACCAAAAAAAACTCGTTCTGAGCTCTTGGCATGCTTCAAAAATTCCACAAAACTCTATTACAATGCTCTCTCCAATATTACATAAATGAAAACCCACTAAAAAAATAAACCAATGTGGAGTTCTCTATGTGACTCTAAAACACTACTTCAAACTTTATACAAATGAGCTTTAGACAAAGTGCTCACCACAATACAAAACTCTATACAAAATTGAGTAGCATAAGTCCTTGGATGAGAACTTGTATGCAAGCAATTTTGTGAAAACTTGGCCTCACATAAGACTTGTGTTCCCCATGGCATGGCATGGCATGACATTGGAGTTTATATAGGAATGGGCTTAGGTCCATCCAATGAACCCATTTAATAGTTTGTTGGCCTTTAAAATTATGTGCCAAAGTTTGTTTAACGAATACCATATATAGCATGTTGACATAATAATATACCAACGAATGGTTTTAAACCACACACACACACACACACACACACACACACACACACACACACACACACATATATATATCACATGGTTGTTATACCCATATGCCACCAATAGCATAGGCATTGGCATTGGTTTAAACATATTCCAAATGTGTGATAAATAATACCAACGTTATACTAATTACTCCCGTCGGTTCAACAACCCAATGACCATTTCGTTATGCATTGAAAGCATGGTCTTAATCCATAGGATAAAACATGTGGCACATAATCCATTGTCAATAAATATATACCCCATTGGTTAAATGAATACCTTGGCGCATTGGTTGGAGTTCTTGGTTCTTAGTGCATGTGGCGGGGTTAAAAACCTATCACCCATCTTTTGCACCAATGCTCTAACAATATATTATCATGAGCCATAACAAATCCAACCGTGGTGCAATTGCTTAGAACTATTTATTTGCAAGTTGGAGGGTACAGGGTCAAAACCCGTGGCCTAACAATCTTTTAACTTAGTCCATATTGAACATTTCGACATTGCCACACGTCTGTGCATCATTGGTCCATGTGTCAGCGTAGTCTCATATTTCCATGTTTCAATAATAATAATAATAATCTATTTTTAAGGTCACAACCAAGCCACACCATATTGTTGTATGAGACCCCTTGTTTGTGGGACAAGGGACCCCACTCTGCCCAACGATTTGACTGGTAAAGTCTACGGAGGTATACCCCCCTCTGGATTTGAACTTGTAACCTCTTAAGAGGAAACACATGTTCTTAACCATTAGGGCCACTCAGACTACTAGCTGAGTGTCATCACATAATGCCATGTCACCATTTCCACGTCATCATTCCATGTGTCACCCTTCCTATGGTGCCACATGGCACCCATTTTCCCTATTTTGGTGCTACTTCAAACTACGATAACTTTTCCATGCGAGCTCCGTTTGAGGAAAAAATTGCACCGTTGGAAAGATATCACCGAGCTCTATGTGATGATGCCATTTTTTTTTTGGTTATTTGAGAATATTGATTTTTTATCCTTTTTTTTTGGTTATTTGAGGACCTTTGTGAGTGTTCCAGATTCTCCTGGACCTCTGTGAGCATTCCTTAGATCCTCCTAGATCATTGTTTTTCAAACATGGGTGCACTCATGCACGACCTTCAATGAATGCACTGTAATATTCATCCACTAGACCAACGAGTAACAATATCAAAGATAACTTCTTGTAACGACTAATATTTATTACTTTCATCTATCAAGTAAGAAATGAAATGATGTGGAAAGAATAAGTTGAGAGGGAAAGGGGGTTGGCATAATCTCCATAAAAAATTCAACCTTCATTGTACTTGTTGTGAAATGAATGGGTCACATGAAGCTACAAACTACATAGTTCCATGGGAGAAGATCAAAGAATAAATACTGAGTCAGAAAGAAGATAGAGGTAAAACTTCAGAACCAACGGAAAGTAAAACACCTGCTTGTTACATAATTTCCCATTGCAATTTAGGAGTAATTGAAGATTTGTTTAACACTTCAGTTGCTTATTGGGGATATGCATGGATTCTTGACATAGACACAACCTCCCACATGGAATTTCAAAGAGATTTCTTTGAATATTTTGATGAAAATGTAGATGACATTGTGTATTTTGCAGACAAGTCTAGTCTCAAACATTTGGGAATGGGAACCATCAGGATCAAGTTGCCTAGACTCCTAGATTTTCTTCTACAAAATGTACTCTATCTTCCTAAGTTGCAAAGGATCTTTCTTTCCCTGGTGCACATCAGACAACAAGGACACTCTGTTCATATGATTAGTGGCAAATTTTAGTTATGAAAGGATTCCAATAACACGGTTGTTATGACCAGAATGGAAGATGGAATATTGCTAAAGTTGAATGGAACATTTTCCCATACACAAACTATTGCATACCTCTCTGATCATGACTCAGGTATAATTCCATCTATTCTTTTGTGGCATGTTGTATTTGGCCATATTAATTATCGCTTGTTAAGAAGTAATGGTGTTTCTAGTTTTCCTACTATTCCTAGGAAATTGAAGCAACGCGATGCTTGTATCCTTGGAAAAAACAACAAACAACCCTTTCATGATTCTACTTCTAGAGCATGTAGAAAACTTGAACTGATTCATTCTGATTTGTGCAGCCTAATGCTTGTTCCTTCTGCCCATATTCTCATGATAGCTTTAAAGATGAGATATTTATCGAGGGTGCCCAATATTGGGAGGACGCTATCCATAGAAGGGTTAACCCTAATATGACTAAATTCAGAGCAATGACCATGGATGAAAAATTTGACACAATAGAGTACACAGCTCAAAAAGCCATTAGGGTAAGAGAAGAAAACATAGCAGCAGAAGTGACAGAGGCATGGAAAAGGGGAATATTGTTACTATAATAAGCCAAGAGAGCTATGCAAATATTAGGGGAAGATCCCCCACTTAACCCTTTGGTAGGGCCCTTGAGAATTTCCTTGGCTAATACAAACGACCATGAGGCAAAATTAAATGGCTCAAAAACAATTCCACTAGAAGAGACCGTTGACCAAGAAAACAGTATCCCTGTGTCACTATAGGCAGGATCATCGGTGACTACTACAAATCAGTGAAGGTCAGCAAGAGCATCAATAGGCATGGTTATTCCTACCATCCTTATATATTTAATCACCATATATGATGACGAGGAGGGCTTGAAATATTCACACATAACCCCAGTTCCAATCACAAAGGAGAATGAACCAGGGGAAACAACTACTCCAGCCTCTGATGATTTGGTCCCAAAAACTCAATAAGGAGACCTGGGAGCTAGGATCACTCTCAACACTATTTTTCTCAATCAATTGGAAACACATCCGCCAGGAGAAACACAACCTCATGATGACATCTCTAAGAATAATATGGATATAGGTGAACAAGAAGAAGGAATGGGGTAGCCAAAAATTGGCATCCCAACGGCCGAACTCTCAGCCAATATTGACCATGTGCCCAATTATCCATCTAAGGAAAAGACTTCATCAATCGAGAAGGACCAAAAAAAGACTGAGTCACCAAGATGCAAAATAATCTCCCTTGCTAAGGAGCTGAGAGGACCAAGACTTGAAATAGAATAAGTGTCGACACCATTATTACTGTAGAAACCGTTGACTAAGGAAGAGAGGGGTCAAGTCCCCATCCTCGGAAAAGACAAAGAACCTGCCATGGAACACCTCTATACAAAGGGAAGCCTAGGAAATACTCTGTCATGGGGATATCAACAGATTCATGAACCAGTATAAGAAGTCATTGATATACATGCAATTGCTTATGATAGGAAAAAGAGGGTCATGATGAGAATAAAATTCAAGAAAATGAAGCTCACACTCGATAACACTTTGTTCATAAGAACATAAGAGATGTTATTCGACATAGAAAGTGACAAGATGACTGAACTAATCAGAGCAGGGATGGCCATAACCAATGCCACATTATACAAGGAAAAAATGGATGAAAGGGAGGTAGCCTTCATGAAGAAAGAGTTGGACCATCTATTACATCAAGATGAATATTACCAAAATTCAACACATGTGGTGGTACTCCTGAAGAGTGAGTTCTGAGAAATGTATGCACAATCCACAAGGAAGAGAGACCTCTTCACCTCTCACATAGCTTATTTCAAAGAAAACACCCTTATGGGGCTAGCAACCTGCAAAGAAATGAAACGGTGGTATGAGAAGGCACATCAAGCCTTGGAATGGATCAACTACATCAGAAAAGTACAAAAGGGCCAASATACAAAAGAACATGGAATTCAAGTGTTTATGGACAACAACATCGCCTGAATACAGAAGGAAACTGAATACTGGGTACACATGGTCTAGGAACCCCGACGTAAGATGCAAGAAATATGGGAAGAGTGTGAGAAAAGTTAGGAAAATATCAAACAAGAAATTAGGGATGACAACTTGCCAAAGTTTGACCCACCGTAGGATTTCACCGATTTACGTGACATAGTTAAAAAACATGCAAAGAAAGATCAGGTATATGAAACAAAGATTTTGCAGGTTTCGAGCATGATCCCGGGCCAAGTGAAGAAGTTCATGGAGCCCCCGATTAAATCTCTCACAGACTTACAATGCATGAGTGTCAAACTAATCAAGTACAAAGAACGAGAAGTTCAGATGAAGGAGGTCCTCTCCACTTCGATGGATCAACACAGGTTTTCTTATGCAAATACATGTGAATATGTCTTCTATAGATGGTCAGAGTATGAAAGGARCAATCCACTTYAGTAAATGACAAGATGATCTAAAGAGGAACAAAAGAGAACTAATAGCTAAATTTCTCCACGTGTTGTTTTCTCGACTTAACACAACTTTAGTAGCTATTTTTAGTTTAGTTTTTTTTATAAATAAGAGAATCAAATTTGTGTTAAGGGTCAATGGTTTTGGAGAGAAAGAATTTTTCTGGAATATTGTAAGAGAATTATTTCTGTGCAAGTTATTTTRATTTAGAAGTTTTGTTTAGAACCAAAGACAMTTCTTTCAGTTGAGGCGTGAATGTGATTGGAACGAAGGGGATTACCTCTATTTTCGAATTCAATAWTTGTTGTTGTWTTGAGTAAGAGTTTATGTATCTATTATTTAAGCTATCTTATAATGTTGTGACCATTCTTTTATTCTAATTGATGAATATAAATTGATTGTGTTAATATGTGATTGATAATAGAGCATTGAAAATTACTTTTCCTACACTAATTTCTTGTCACRTTTGTATTTTATTTCTGTAACAATTATCTCAAACATTGTTGAATGTCCACAAGTAAAAATGGAATTATTTCTAGTTTGAAGTAGTTTAGATATTCATTGTATGCATGTTGAGGTATAAATGTTATCCCAAAACCCAACTTTCTTCAATATAACTTAACTTCCCTCTATCATTTAGTTTAAGCTTCACCTTTCATTTTCACAAATGATAGAAAAGAATAAAAAAGAGAACTATATATCTTGATAAAAGGTTTCACAGAAACACATATCTATCAGTCACAATTAAAGCCCATCAATAATTCCATCCAGATCACACATCTAGAGAACCTTACCACTCATCAAACGCTTACGATTCTAATTGGGCCTCTTAAGTGGGTTTGGTTCCTCATGTTGATTCAAAGGGATCTCGGACCCCTCAACAGAATTGACACTAGAAGGAGGTCCTGAAAGAATGCATGGCTAAAAATATCTCTGATAATATATTTTGCATAGCCTTTAGATTCAAAACAGGCCACATGCATGGTTAGTCATTCTCAATATAGCCCACATATAGAGAGTACTCTTGCTACAAGTAACTCACCTCAACACGAATAGGAAGAATGTTTGTACCCTGAAATACCTTACACTCTTCCCCATGAAGAGTTGAATAATTTCAGRAGAATCACTAGAGCTTATGCCCAACAGATCAAAGTGTTACCTCTAGCTCCTTTACTTCCTCAAAGAAAACAAATAAGAAGACCAGTTGTTGAAACCCMTGATTAGGTGTTCGTTCACATGGTAGAAGACTTGATAGAATTTCCCCTCACAGAGATCAAACTACCCATTGGTCTAATACCCAAAATACCAGCAGTCACCCCACCAGCCAGTAACTATTATGAACTTGAAAATTATGAATCTGAAGAGGAAGGGTCCAACTCTAATCGATCAGGTTCCGAATTAGAAGACATGGGGGATAATAATGATAACTATGGAGAGGGGGGAGATAAACCTTGAGATAACCAACCATGGCCGGAAAGAGATGATTTGGAAATTCTAGGATAGTTGCATAACCTACCTAGACATCCATAAAAGCTACTTTCCAAATTTGATCCTGAAACCTATGGATGGCCTAAAGATCATATTAAGAAGTTCATGTTAGCCATAAGGTTGATGAATGTACAACACAAAGATGTGGTGTGTATATTTTCCCTTATACCTTTTAAAATTCAACTTCAACTTGGTATTACAACCTACTAGTTGGTTCCATAACTAGCTCGACAAAGTTTCAAAACGGTTTCTTAGACAAATTTGCTAAGGAAACTACTACAGGAGCTTTAATGGCTGAAATTTTCACCGCCACTATGAATCCAAAAGAAAAGGTCAAAGGTTTCAACCAAAGGTTTACCTTCATTCTGAACAAATTCCAACTTGAGGCTAGACCCACTCCAAAGTTACATATTGAAGTATATGCTAATGCTCTCCCAACTTCTATTTCTATGTTCACAAAAAGGGCTGCCAAGAATACTCTAGCAGAAAATTTTGAGGAAGCTAAAATGATTGAGTTCGAAATGAAAGGATGAAAAGGCCATATATCACTAATAAAGAAAGAAACCCAACATTCACCCAAGAGGGGAATTTTTTTACTAGACTCCTAGGCAAAAAAATAGAACAAGGTCCTGAAAAAGAGGGAGGGGACATAGAAAACCCGCAGCAGATGATCAAAAAAATTTCCAACAAGATTGTAGATATGAAAAGGAGTGTTGGGGAAGGTAAACAAAATCAAATACCTTATAATCCCTTTTTCAAAAGAAACCCATCTTTCAAAGCCATAGAACCTCCCCCATCGAACCTAAACGTCGGCTTAAGGAATGTAGCATCTGACTCCTTCTGTACATATCACCAAGAAAAGCATTCAAAAAGGGATTTCTCTCAATGGTTTCGTGCTATGAATCTAATGGATAATAGATTCCTAGACAAATTTTCTCTAACCAAACAACCTAGTGGCTCAGAAATAAATGTCACCAATCAATAAAGTCAAGAGTCACCTGAAGAGACATCCATATTGTTATGGGATTCGAACCACCCGATACCTTTCAACGATGTCGATTAGGTGCAGGGATGCCCCGTTGAAATTTTAGTTGTACAGATGTGAAGTAAAATTCAATCGATCCAAAGTAACCCCACCACGACTCAATCATCTCAAGGGAATCAAGCGACCGATCACCCCAAACCACTACTTTATTCCCAAAGAAACCCCACAAACATACACACACGGGAAATGCCTAAGCTAAACTACAATAAGGTACAAGACTTGAAGAATATGAAATATAATGTGTCTATCATGGACATGTGTGGGATCCCTCAACAAAAGGATTTTTTTTTACAGGCCTTAAAATTAACAAATACCCCTATAACAAGCTTGGATCAAGGTGACATTCCATCTCCCATAGATTTAACAAACAAGCCAAGTGTTAATGTTTGTTCTTTAGACAAAAGAGGAAGGCCTTTTTCTCCTCCTTTCCTCTTGAGGTTTGAGGTTTTTAACATAAATATACATAATTTCCTAGTTGATTCAGGGGCATCTTCAAATGTCATGCCATTGTCAATCTTCAAGAAATTGAATGAAACCCCGATCAAAAGTGTTAAACATGTTATACAACTAGATAGGACTCAGGTAAAGTTCATTGGGGAACTGAAAGATGTCATGATCATAATTTTTACACACCTCAAATTTGTTCAAGTAATTGACATAATCGTGGTAGACATCTCAGAGGCTTATGGAATGTTACTTAGCCGAGATTAGTATGAGAAATTAAACAGATATTTTAGTACCGATTGGGCTCACCCGTGGTTTCCATTGAAAGGAAATCCAAACATGATCAGGATTGATAGAGAAAGATACATCAAACATATCATCACCAATTTAGATACCCCAAATTAACCCTCGTCAACAGAGCTCCCTGTATTGGGAAACTACTCCTGCGATTATGATTTCGGTAATTTCACCCCTCACATTCTTGACATAACTTCCACACAAAAATCCAAATTGACATTTCAAATAAACTTACTAGTGACCACAAAATAAAGCATCCTCTATCAGGATTCTCTAAGAGGAGTAGCAGACAAGGAGGTTGAAATTATTAAAATAGCTAGACATGAAGAAGTCATAAATTTTCCTCCCCAAATTTGGATGTTGTACTTTGATGGCTCTAAATTGCAAGAGGGGTTGGGAGCATGATGCATTCTCATTTAACCAAAGAGGCAACGCAATTTCTTGTCCTGTAGATTAGAATTTGAATGCACTAACAACACTGCTGAATATTCATCTCTAGTCTAGGGAATAAAGAAATGCATCGAATTAAACATAAAAAAAATTGAAAGTCTTTGGCGATTATGAAATTATCATCAGGCAAGTGAATAATACCATCCATTCCAATTCACCTCACTTAAGGAATTATCACTAAGAGGTGCACACTCTAATAGACAATGTTTAGGCCTTCAACATTACCATTGTTCCCAAGAACAAAAAATACCCTTCCTGATGCTCTATCCACTGTAGCCTCAAGATTATCTCCTTTAGAATATTATGAAGCCTCAAGGTTCACAGTGAAATTTATCTACAAACCTTTGGTACCTAACAACATTTATAACTGGAATTTTTTTGAAAGGGATGAATAGTTTGTAGATTTCCTGACTAATGAGGAGATTTTTAAGGATTTGGCCATTGATGATGAAGTGTTCCAAGAACTACTTACAAAATCAGATATCCATGAACATAATAAGGTAAAATATCACTCTGGTGACAAACCCAAGTTTCATATGATACCTAAAGGAGTGGCCAATTTTGAAAACCTCTTCGACCTGAGGGAAAGATTCAAAGGGCCAAAAAATGAAAAAGCAAGGAGCTCATGTCTTGTATACAAAACTATAAACCTAGGTACCCCTGAGAATCCCAAGAATGTCAATTTAGGTAAGACAATGTCCAAAGAAGACAAGAAATCTTATCTTAAATTGTTTAAAGAATATCAAGATGTCTTTGCTTGGTATTACCGAGAATTGAAAACATATGACACTTGCATTATCCAACACACGATCCCGTTAAAATATGGAATACAACCTTTCCAAAAAAAAATTAGGAAGTACCACCCATCTTTGGAACCTCTAATGTATCAAGGGCTGGCGAAATTGTTAGAATCCAAGATTATCTTTCAGGTAAGGCACTATGTCTGGGTATCCAATCTAGTTCCTATTAGAAAGAAGTCTTGGGAGATCCATTTTTGTGTGGATTTCAAAAAACTTAATAGATCATTAGAAAAATATAAATACACAGTACCACCCATGGAACATCTCTTGCAGACAATATCCAATTTTGAAATTTTTTCTGTCCTAGATGATTTGTCGAGATATAACTAGGTCCTGGTTTCGGATTAAGATCGATTAAAAAATACCTTCCGAACCAAGTTGGGAACCTTCTCTTATAAAATCATGCGCTTTGGGTTGATTAACGCACTGTAAACCTTCTAGAGGGCCATGGATGTATCTTTTCAGGGATTGATTAACAAGTGTGTGGTAGTCTATTTAGATGACGTAACAATATACTCAAAAAACAAGGAAGACCACATTCAACATTTGACTCAGATCTTCAAAAGGTGTAGGAAATATGGAATATCTTTGAACCCTAAGAAAAACATATTTGGTGTAGAGGAAGGGAAACTATAAGGTCATATTATATATCAAGGAGGAATTATCATCGACCTTGAGAGGATAAAAGTGATAGCTCAAATCCCCTTTCCTCACAATAAAAAGGCCATGCAATCCTTCTTTGGAAAAATCAACTTTGTGAGAAAATTTACTCCTGAATTCATCGAAACTGTTAAACATTTATAAAAAATTATTCACAAAGATGCAGAGTTTAAATGGGATGATGAAAGGAACAAATCTTTCAACAACATCAAAACTGCAATATCCCAAGCACCATTGCTACAAAGCCTTGATTTCAACAAAGATTTTTTCATTTATAGCTTTGCTTTTGACCAATCCTTGGTTGCAGTACTCACCTAGAAGGATGATGAAAACAATGAGTTATAGGTATCATTTATGAGCACTAACCTCCAAGGAGATGAATTGAACTACCCGACTATAGAAAAACATGCTTACGTAGTTTATAAAGAGGTCAAACATTTTAGATCCTATATCCTGAAGAATCACACTAAAGTCATAATACCTCACCCCATGGTCAGATATTTGTTCACCCAACAAGATATGGGAGAAAGAAGGGGAAATTTGATGACAGACATTCAATAATTTGATCTAGACATAAAACCTGCCAAAATAGTCAAGGGTCAAGAATTGTGTAAACTGGCCACTGAGGCCCAAGATCTGATCAATGAAGAAGACTCTGGTTGGGAAAATGAGTTTTCATTATGGTGCAATGAATCCTTATATGTTCCTCCCGAGAAATCATCCTGGTATGGAAAAATGTCTTATCTCCTACACCATGGAACTTTTCTAGAAAACCTAAACCCTAGAGAAAGGAGAGCTCTCAGGTTGAAATTGTTAAATTTAGAACTGCTATTAAGTTCTTTTCAATTTACTAGATAATAATAGCATAAGCATGATCAATGAAAAAACAAAATCATAAGGTACACAACATTTATCCTAGGAAACCCTCATGGGGGAGAAAACCTAGCAAAAACTTCCTTAATATAGATTGCCAATAAAATGCCAAGATAATAAGCCAAACACTAGAGAATATCCAACACTAATCAATGCACCTCTCTCTCTTCTTCTTCTTCTAGAAACTACAACTTCCTTCAAACTTGCACACTAGATGAGTGAATTGAGTGAGTGTGAGAATGAGACATCATCCTCTCTTATTTATACTAGATTCTAGGTGCTAGGGT
>JASDQU010370669.1:7445-22106 GCA_032191745.1 Picea mariana | reverse complement strand
AGAAATGATTATATTTAGAAGAGAAACAAAAATGGGTTACAAATATGTTGGGCTATGACTTTGAAATTGTCTACAAAAAGGAAAACATAATGTTGTGGCCGATTCCCTTTTGAGGAAAGAAGAAAAAGAAAAAGCTTCACTATGTGTTATTTCTATCCCGCAATCTGATTGGGTGGAAGAATCAAGGATATAATGGAATCAAAATCAAGAGGTATGAAAGATCATTCAACAACTACATGAAGACCCCATTTCAGTAGATAATTTTGTATGGAAGAATTATTTGCTATGGTATTATGATCACCTATACTTATGTGATAATTCCCAACTCAAACAGAAGATCCTTTTGGAATTGCACACTTATCCTATTGGGGGACATTCAGTATTCTTGAAAACATACCATGGGATCAAGAAGGATTTTTTTTGGGAAGGTATTAATAATGATGTTCAAATTTTTGTGTCTGAATGTTTGGTTTGCCAATGAAATAAGGGATAGACAATCAAGACTCCAAGTCTCCTACAACCATTAATTATACCAAGCCAACGTTGGGAATGAGTTTCAATGTATTTTATTACAGATTTACCCAAATCCGAAGGAAAGACTATCATCATGGTAGTAGTGGATTGACTAACAAAGTATGCCCATTTTTTCTCTCTTTCTCATCCTTTTAAAGCAAGTAAAATAGCATCAACATTCATGGAAACAATTCAAAAACTACATGGAGTCCCCAAGATTATTGTAAGTGACAAAGATCCTATTTTCATGGGAAATTTTTGGATTGGATTATTTTCTTGTTTGGGTACTCAATTGGCACATAGATCATCTTACCACCCTCAATATTATGGGAAAATTGGGATTGTGAATAAATGTATAAAAGGATATCTTCGTTGCTTTGCATATGATAAACATATACAATGGGTCAAGTGGTTTCCCTTGGTGGAATGGTGGTACAACACATCCTTCCATACTTCATAAAAATTTCCCCATTTCTGGAACTTTATGGATATCATTCTCCATCCATCACATCACCCTTGAAAGGGAATACAAAGTTTCAAGTAGTGGAGGACCACATAGGGAACCAACAAGAGGTCCTCAAACTGTTGAAGGAAAACTTGGTTATGGCACAAAATAGGATGAAACAATAAGCAAATCAACATTGCAGTGAAAGGGAATTTGAAGTAAGGGATTGGGTAGTTCTTGTTGATATTATGGTAGATTAAGGAGGTATTAAGCTATACATGTAACCTTTGAAAAGACTATAATATTCAGGGAAGCAAGAGAAACCCTAAAACATTGGATAGTAACCCTATAAGACAAGTCGACTCAAGAGAATATTTAATATTGAAGTTGGCCCAGTCAAGTGAGATAGAGAGGTATAAATAGAGGGTGCTAGAGCTCATTTGACGCTCACTCACTCACAACTGCATAAGACTAGTGGTGCACAAGTTTTGAGAGGGAGAGAAACTACAATTGTTGCAACTGGGATTTTGGCTTTTGGTTGAAACTTGATATCTTGGTTATGGTTTAGAATTTCTACTTGGTTTATGGTTATTCTTGCTTGGTGCACTACCCTTGGAGAAATGTGTGCTAGCCTTGGTTGGCTATTGGTATTCTACCACAATTATTCTGTCTGTCAAGGTTAAGGTGCTCAAGAGTGGCCTTTGTGCCTGTGGTTGGGTGACAATATTGTTATATTGTCTATGGAAAAATGAGCACATCTCTTTCATTCTAACAGGTTATGGGCCCACACTATCTTTAGACAGTCTAACCACTAGAAGACAGATTGGTAAGTTATTTGTTAAGCTCGTTGTGGCACTAGTTACAGATGCAACTAGTTTGACTTAGTTCCTTGAAATCCTAGTGCGCCCTAACCTAGCGCACCTCTTGGTACTCTCATCTAGAAAAAAAATTAGGTTTGAATTTTTGGTCAAAGTCAATGTTTGACTGGTCAAAGTCAAAGGTTGAATAGTCAAATTCAAACTTAAAGGTTAACTTCTGGTCAAATTGATTTTTTGGTCAAAGATGAAATTTTAGAGTTTCCAACTTGTTCTAATCATTGAATATTCTAATTAAGTTTCTAATCTCTTATTGTCAATATGGTATCTAGTTTCAAATTGGAAGACAAGTTGGACAATGCTACAAGGTTTCAAAGGTATGCAATCGTATATGTTATCTAAGTTATATCATCTAGAAAAACATGAGTGTGTTTGCAGAAAACGTATTAGAGACCTTGTCCAAGTTGTAATATTGGATTATGTGCATTCAGAGGAACACGCACACCCTCCATAGATGTTGAGGCTTCAGGTTCTAGGTTTGATTAAATTGTTAAGCTTCAAATTTGTGTATATCAAGGGTGATAGTTGCTACATTACAAATTGTGAAAGCAATATTTGAAAGATTCTATTATTGCTAGGTGCAATGCATACTTGACTGCATATGGATACTATTAATATAGATGCTTATTGTACTTATTCTCAAGTTGAACTAACATATCCTCTAGATATATATTTCTTATTTTCTCTTGTTATTCTTCTTCTAGGAAGGTACCCTTGTGAAATATGTTTTATGAACAATCCTTGCGAAATCTATCATAGAAGAAGTTTATAAGGATGACACAATTGTCACATGGGAAGAAATCAGAACAGATAGAAAAAAACTTAAAGAGACTTAGAGGAGTCAGAATCGAAGGAAGTCAAGAATCAAAAGGAAACTAGAAAAATCTTGTGACACTTTGCATAAAACAAAGAGAGATTCAATAGACAAAAGCATGGACTCTCTTAGATGGAGGGAGTTGATCAAAAAATTCCAAAAGAAGAGCATGCATATTTCTCATTCAGGCATGAAGTTGGGATTAGGAGGGAGCTAATAGCCAACGATGTGATCCATTAAAGAATATGTGAATACCATGAATTATCTGTTCATGTTATTCATTGGAAGTAGAAACCATGATAAGCAACACATGTTCACCTTGACTCTAGAAGAAGACTTCTTCGAAAAGAAGCCTTGAATATCCTTGTTTGTCCATCTACATTTATGTTCCTATGAAGGAAGGTTGGATCCTTCAAGAAAGAAGGGCATGTAATCTATAGAAGATTCCATGGACTCCAACATTGAAGAAAAACATGAGGAATAACATGAAGATTACAAGAAAGAAAGAAAATGTCAGAACAACCAATTGAACTAGTTTGAATCCACTAGAAGCAGTCAAGCATAAGGAATGGAAGGAATATTTGATGAAGAACAATGTATGTGAGAAATTGTGAAAAATACTTGATCATTGATAGATAGAATTCAAGAATCATGGATAGATGGTTCTCCCAGAAGGAGGGAGAAGACTATGATGATAGTTTGTTCCAGCAACCAAACATACCTCTACTTGAGCCATTATATCTCCTATAGTATCCATGGTTTGGATTTTACATCAGATGAATGTAAATATTGTTCTTCTCAACAGAGTAATTGAAGAAGAGGCGTATGTAGAGAAACCTCAAGGTTTTGAGGTATACCAAAAAGATACCTTGTATGCAGATGGAAGAAGACCTTGTATGGATTCAAGAAAACTTGGTGCAAATCCTCTCATGTATAGAAGAAGTGTGGTGAAAACTTCCTATGATGGAGGAAGTATATTGAAATGGTTCTTTAGAATTCCGAGATAATGGATTGAAAATCCATGGAAAAATCCCATGATGACATATCTAAAGAAGTTGAGAGACTCTGATCCAGTAGACCCATCTTTGTATGGACAATTGATTGGCTCATTAATGTATTTGGAGAATACTCAGCTGGATATTTTCCTTGTGGCATGTTTGAGATATGATATACATTTGCATGGATTTATCGATTCATATTGGGTAGGGAGTGTAGATGAAAGAAAAAGTGCTACTTGGATATGTTTTAGTTTGATCTTTTCCATGATGTCATGGGCTAGCAGGAAACAAAAGTCGGTTACACTCAACACTACAGAAACATAGTATACTTCAACTTGTGATTCTTGTACATAAGAAGTGTGGCTTCGTAAGTTGGTTTATGGACTGTTTGATCAGGTGTTGAATTCAACCGTGATATATTACGATCATCAGAGCAATGTGAATATTTCATAGAACTTGGTGCTCCATGACAAGTTGAAACACATTGAGATAATCATTATATTCTTTGTGATAAATTCCATAGGGGAGAAGTGGTTCTCTGGTATATCTCCATATATGAGAAGATAACAAATATTTTGGTAAATCCTCTGTCCAAGATGAAAAATTTGTGTACTTAAGGGACAAGATGGGGCTCATGGAGACAAATTCCTTATTGAAAAAGGAAGTGGTTTCTCCCAGGTTGGGAGGGAGCACTGATATGTTATTTATTTATGGACAATCATTTTGTAGTTCATAAAATGTTCCAGGTTGGGCAGTTCCTTTCCAGTCTTGAAATTGGTTTGATATTTGTGATGGACAATCATTTTTTAGTTCAAAAAATGGTCCAAATTGAACAACCATTTTTGTAATGAAAATGGTATGATAGATTGTTGATGTACCATATACAACAATTCCCCTTATGGACAATGTGTGGGAATGGTCTAGGACAATCATTTGTTTTGGAAATCACTCTAAGTAGTGGTCAAGTAGAATGGTCGGCCTCATCGAGAATTCATTCTTTCTAAGTTCATAGTTATGAGAAGTTTCTAAGGATGGTTCATTTTGGAGGTTAGTGCAGGATAGTCATTTCCATAGGAAATTGTTTGGATAGTCATTCCCTAGGGAAGACTCATTCTCTCTAGGTTGCACTATGATTAGTGTCGAAGCAATGGACCAATTAGGTTAATGGTATAGGTTCAACAATCAGGGATAGGCATTCCCTAGGGAAGAATGATTCTCTCCAAGTTTCACTATGATTAGTTTCAGAGGAATGGCCTAGTTAGGTGAATGGTATAGGCTCTGAAATTAGGCACATTTATTCTTCTATGCTTGGGAATAATAGTCCATATATCCCATGGATGATGTTTTACTTTCCAAGGGTAGATTCTCTTCCAAATATTACAGATGTGAGTGGAAGAATGGCCCATATGACTCGACTTGTATCATGATATTTTTTTATGTAGGTTGATATAAGATGATATGATTGTTGTGGAGACTGTATGTCTCTGGAAAGTAGTTGTATGTTATTATGGTGGATGTGATCCACTGGTAGTGATTGTGTGTCACTGGTTAGTAGTGGTGTGCTACTAGGAGTGGTTGTGTTCCACTAGATACTAGTTGTATACTACTATGGATAGACATGGTTGTGATATATTGTATGGAATTATAGTAGCAACATGCTACTATCTGATTGCCATGGAGACTACCACTAGTGTTGGAGTTGATTTCCAACTAGATGGATAGTCAGTGTGTTGGTGGACATACATTCTCTAGGTAGAGAATGGTCTAGACAGAAAAAATTGTTGGTGGAAAGGAATTCTCTCTGTGGAGAATGGTTCGGGTTGTCAGTTTCTTGAAATATCACGGACTAATATTTTCCTAAGGAACTGATTGTGGCCCGATTAGGAAAATGGTTCAGGACCAATATTTTATAAGTCATATAGGTAGAGATGGATCTCTATGGTACATATGACCTGATTAGAAAATAGTCCTAGAATTACATTCCTATAGGAATGGTCTTTATATCCCATGGCGTATCTTTCAACATCTATTGGGACAGTGATTATTCTAGGACATATGTTTGGATTAGAAGAATGGTTTGTGTATCACTTTGTGGAGTGAGTGACTTATTCAACATCATGCCCAATTAATCATATGGAGTATGGCTTCAAGAAATGATGCAGTTGATTTTATCATATGATACTAATAGTAATGATGTTACTCATGAGTTGATCTACATGATCATGAGATAACATGTGTGGCTATGATGATGTTATCGGTTGGATGGATTTTTTTTGCTCAATACCATTACTTTTAATACCTCCCTAGCTAGGAGGAACTTTTAATATTATGGTAGATGCGGGAGGTATTAACCTCTACATGTAACCTTTGATGAGGCTAGAATATTACGGGAATAAAGAAAAACCCTAAAACGTTGGATAATAACCCTAGAAGACAAGTTGGCTCAAGAGAATATTTAATATTGAGTTATTAGCCTCTTGAAAGAGAAGTCGGCCCAGTCAAGTGAGATAGAGAAGTATAAATAGAGGGTGATAGATCTCATTTGACACTCAGTCACTCACAACTACATAATACTAGTGATGCACAAGATTGGAGAGGGAGTGTAGTTGCAACCGCTACAACTCCGATTTTTTCTTTTGATTGGGCTTGGTCTCTTGGTTATGGTTTGTACTTTCTCCTTGTTTTATGGTTATTCTTGCTTGGTGTGCTACCCTTGGAGAAAGGTGTTCTAAACTTGGTTGGATATTAGTCTGCTACCGAAATTGTTTCGTATGTCGAGGTTAAGTTGCTCAGGGGTGGCCTTTGTTCTTATGGTTGGGTGAAAATATTGCCATATTGTCTATGGAAAAATGAGCACATGTATTTCACTCTAACATTTCTAAGTCTACAACCATACAAAAAAATGTCCCTCAAGCAACAAAAGAAGGAAAATAAATTAGCACCCAAATATTATGGCCTCTATAAGGTTTTGCAAAGGATTGGAAGTATGGATTACAAATTGGAGTTGACTCTATATTCACATGTACATCAAGTATTCCATGTTTATTTCTTAAATATGTTCATTGGTAGCAAGATCCCAGTCCAAACTATTTTACCAGAGATCAATGAATAAGGGAAATCATACTAGAGACATAAACAATCCTTGAAACAATAATTAAGAAGCTAAGAAATCGATCAATTACAGAGTACCTCGTCAAATGGAAGAAACTATTAAAGGAAGAGGTGACATGGGAAGTTGAATTATTCATACATAAACATTTGTGGTTAGTAAAGTATTGAGGACAAAAATTGTTTAAAGGGGAGGGGCATGTTAAGCCCTAGACAAAGCGCCATGTCATGTATAAAATCCTTTATTAATCCCCAGATATTGAATTATTTCATTTCTAGTAGGTCGAATAGAACCCTTCATTTCACCCTTTCATCATAATTGTAACCCTTTGTCTCATATATATATATATATCAAGGAGATCTAGTATTAGGAGGATCTTATATAAACTCATATTATGTTCTAAAGTGGATATATTGTAAAGGAGGGTTCCCCCTTGAATTGGACTATAATTTCTATATTTATTATCATTCTTAAGGTGTTTGGATCATATCATAAAATCAACAAGTCACTGGTTTTCCCTTGGGGGTTTTTCTAGGGCTGTTTACCAAAAATGTTTGTGAAATGTGTTATGGTTTCATTTTTATGCTTCCACTAATGTTTGGTTGAAACCTAGTTGTGTAATTAATAAATAAAGTAATTTTATTTTCAGTTAATTTTCGGGTGCTAGGTTCATAAATTAACAAATGTGCATGCAATAAGTTCTATTAGAATTAGGCATAATGCAAAATATTTGTTAATTAGATTATATGTCATTCTTCATTTTTACATTATCAAGAACACATATGAGCTAATCCAAATTATGGGTTGTTCGGTGTATTTTCCTCCTCAATACCTTTCTAGAGACTATTTATTTGCTCAAATTTGAGCTCCAAGCTTAAAGTTATGGTCTTCAAAAGTTTATATTGTTTTCCCATCTTATCCATGTATTCTACAGATGTATTCTATCTCTTCCTGCACATTTTTACATACCCAAATTCCAAATGTAGCTTCACAATTGTCTTCTGTGGTTCATAATATTTTCATAGAATACTCTCGTGCCCCAAACTGACTTTTGAGAAATGAGTTATGCCCTCTGGAAGTAAATTGATGCCGAAAATATACGCTCTACAGTTTCAGTTGTAACTTTCTCATACGAGCTCTGTTTTTCATATGGAGTAGCTCATTGGAAATCTCTCTCCGAGTAATTTTATTTAAGTTGTAGAGATATAGTGTAATAGGGTACCCCCTATTCTCATGACTTTTGAATGCCTAAAGATGTCGTTTAAGCCCTCAAAATCGCCTCACAAGTTTATGACCTTCAAAAATAATACAATTTCATAGAAAAATTGATTGTTTTTATTGATAGAGAAGTCTCTTAATCTGAACTGTCGATCTCAAAATTAGAATAAATTTGAACTGTTTATCTTCTAGACCCTCCCCATGCGCACGAACGAATTTCCACCATTGATTCCCAAAGAAGCAATCCATACTATTGATTTTCGAACACTACATCAACGATTGACAATCGCCTATTTCTTTTGTAAATAAACTTGCTCATTGATTTCCCTGAACCTCGATCATCGGTCATCATCCATTGACCATTTCTCTTAGAAAACTATTTTCCCCAAAAATCTTGTTAAACATTGATCATCAAAAATCGACCATCAACGAAATTCCTTGGAAACCAACTTGTTTACAAATTCCACCAAACCTTGATCATTGGACATCATCCATCTCTTGGATGATGTGGAAACTATGTTGATGTGGCATGACAAATAGATGTTGATGTGGCATGAAACATGGATGTTATAATGGAACTATGAATGACATGGAATAACACATGGATGTTGATGTGGCATGACATGTGGATGTTGACATGATAAGACAGTTCATCATCCTCTTTCCTTTATCAACGATTGATAAMTTCGCTTTGACGAATTGAAAACCTCACTAAATTTGAYGACCCCTAATCATCGACCATCAATGATAGACATTTTATTTTGGACACTTGAAAAATTTCACCAAAWTTTTCTTATCCCKGATCATCGAACATCAATGATCAAAGAATTTATTCAGTAATAGAACACTTCTCCAATATTTCCAATCCAACCATCGGATATTAGCGAATTCTCTTGGACCAAAACAATTTTTTTTGAAAATATTGTTGAACCAACCATTGTCCATTGACAAATTTCCTTGAACAAAACCAAATACTTTTGAAAATATCATCGACCTGGCCGTCAACCATCAATGATCTCTCTTGGTGAAATCCAACACTTAGAAATTTTCAACCAAATCCTAGATGAATCTAGGTCGTCGATCTCCCATTCAAAAATATATTGACCATAGATTTTCCAAACTTTTCCCAACTTTGTTGATCAATATTGACCTTTTATATATTCCATTTCCTAGACATTGAAAATGAATCTAGGTCATCAATTCTCTTATTTTTGCAAAGTTTAAAAAAAATTATAAGTTTTTAATAATCTCACGATGAATTTGGGTCATTGATCTCAAAATTAAATGTGATGTCGGTCGAAAATTCATCAAATTGTCCTAGCTCCTTTGGCCTCCATTAGAACGTGACTATTGACCTTCCAGGTTGAATCTAACTATGTAATCCTATTGATTGATTCCATTAAACATCTTAGACATTTTTGAGGCATTTGAAACTCTAATTTTTCACCATTTTCCCCCAAATTTGTCACATATTGCAATATGTGACAATGGATTTTCCGAAATTCACATTGGTTCTTGGCCCATATGGATCCAGTGTTGAAACAAAAGAATTGATACAACTTTGTAAAATTTATGATACCAATTCTAAATGCGGAAATAACACACACAACATGACATTCAAGCTTATACAATGGTCCATGCTAATTAAAATGTAAATGTAATTGCTTAAATATGCATAGAAACGACTAAATACATACAAAAACATTCAACCATATAAACATAAATTCATATGCATCAATCTATTCACAAAAATTAACACTAACTAAGATAACTCAAAGTAAAGCACACAACAATTATATCATCATTTAACATAAATAAACACAACAAATAATAACATGTATCTTATGAAATATACAATCCACTGTAGAGGAAGGGCGTTCCTACCAACTATAGAACTTTTGTTCTAGTTCTGAACAACAAGTCACCCCTGAGCCGGCGCTATGAATCCATAAGAGACGGTGGTCCTTGAGGTTGGCTAATGTCCCCCTCTTAGTAGTCAACTTCTCACAGCTAATTCCAGTCCACCAAATCTCTTCCCCATAACCTGAACAACCCAAGATATGGGATCCCCCTTCATTTCTCACAATCCCTCAGGCCTTCCCACTCCCTCCAGGTATTCCAACACAATTTGCATAAGAAATATCTATGTTGGGGCCTTAGAAATTCTATAGATACAACAATAATTCACACACTATAAAAACTCTTGCTTCTCTTGACAGTTTTCAAAAAAAATATTTCTCACAGTCCCTCATCCTCTCTTCCTATGAAATTAGAACTACAAAAAACTACCATACATTCCCACTATGGTTTCCTTCAAGATTAAGCACTAAAAAATCCTTCATTGTCTAGAAAACTCCATGTAAAAAACTGCTCTGCATGAAAAAATGTGAATGTGTAATTCTATCCCTCTACCCATACAAATTTCCTCTCTTTCTATTTATTGCTTGACTTACACTCTTCCCCGAGCCAATTTTACTTATCCCCCATGCTCTCAATAACTATGGGATGTGACTTCTCACACCCACCCTCTTACATGGATTCAATTATTGGCTTTGGGAACACTCAATCAGAAAAATGAAGGTTCATAGTGAGGATAATTTAGAAAGAAAAGGTTTTGGGTTTAATAGACATGTGTAAACTTTCCCCCTTGGACCCATTCCTTCTCTTGTGGAAAATAAGCCCCCAAATAGTTGTCCGTGCCCATATGCATTCGATGATACATATTTATTTATTAAATTCAATTTACATCATTTACATATTACATTGCTTGTCCATCGACCATACATAACATTTACAATATACATCACTAGTTTGGAGTTTGGAAATAGGGATGTTACACTCTCATATCACGATACATTGTATTATTTATTGATCTCATTTCATTATATATTTCCTCTTTTTTGGCACCCAAAGATAGTTTGTTAAGTTGTTCTTTTAATGAATATGAATAATGGTTCTCTAGACTCTAATATAGTTGTGCAATGTCTTGTTTTATATGTCTCCTTTGTTGTCCATTGAGTGACATCATAGACCATGGTGAATGAGAGAAGAGATGTAGAATATTTCATGTAGAACATTGATTTTTCTCAACAACTACAAGCTATTGATAGAATGACACTCATGCCACTTTTTCAATCAATTGCAGAGGTTAGTTTATTCAAGTAAACACATGAGATTGTGAACCTATATGGAAATATTGACAATGGTATTACAAGAATTTAGTTATGGAATATGGAACCATCGAGTTTTATTTTCAATGACATTACCCTATAACTGATTGTCTTAACTAGAAATGGACCCTTCAAGATCATGAGACAAAATGGGATTGGGTAGTGTCAAGGAATTTAGAAGTCCCACTCATATTTTGATTCTCAAGTACTTGATTCTTCATAATAGCTCGACAATTAAAGATTGGCTACATCATATTGGATTTATTGTTGGATGTTGTGTGGATTTCCATAAAATGGAAATGGCCATGCATATATATGGAATTGTTGGGTTTTTAAAACATTTTGGGCCTGGATTGTTGCAAAGTAAAATATTAATTTTTTTATCCTTTTTAATTTAAAATGGGTCCTTTTTTGGTACAAATGGATGATCAAAGAGGTATTCGTGCATGGGATGTGACCTATTGACATTCATATAATTTTGGAGTTATTTATGGACAAAATAATATTCCATTTAATTCAGGATCATCCTATGATGCACTTGAAGAATCATTTCATAATAGATGAATCAGTGATGACTAATCCATAATACAAGTGGGATATAAAGCATTAATATCTCTTGAGATTGAGAGAAGTGGAGGTCGAGATCAAAACATATATGAAATTTATGGTGAAATATGATCAAAACTAATAGATGAATTTGAAAGTATACAGTAAGAACCCTAAAAAATGAAATCCCTGATGCTTGTAGCATTGTTTGGAGGAGGGGAAAATTATGTTTCTTTTTCGAAACATGGAAAATGCGTATATTATAGTTTATATTTCCCTATTACAAGTTTTTATAATTTAATGAAAGACTTTCCAAGATTTTATAATTTAGTGAAAGATTTGTCATATATATATATATATATATATATATATATCCTTCAAATTTTCTTATGTATCATGGGGATTCACCCATTTATTATACATATAAATTTAGGGGGGTTTCTTTAAATTTTCCATGGTGAATAAACTGAATCCTTCTTTGTTATAATAGTAGTTTGGAAATTTTCCAGTTTCTCTTAGGATCATATCATCCTTCTTTTTGTTTTCTCTATAGAATAATTAATCGAAATCTTATTTACCCTTTTTAGGTTTTGACGAAATTGAATGGGGTTTGATTCATCAAGAAAAGTGTCAAATGGATTCCTTGCATATTTTAGTTTATCCAAGAAATAATCATCCTTTAACTATTCAATATTTAGTTTGAAGGGGATGAGGGGTTTCTCTTGTACTGGAACCACCTCTAGGAGCATATGATTGTGGTTTGAGTCTCCTCCTAAGGAAGCACATTAGCATAATATTACAACTTCATCTAGAAAAGATTCTAAAATTAAAAATTGTTTCAATCATCCTCCATTTCACATGAAAACCTGTAACATCCCCCAACCCATCTCAGTGACTTTACGGTACAAAATACTCTTAAAAAATGAATTTATGCTAACTAAATTAATTCATTTGTAGTTAGTTAATTTCCTGTAGCTTACAAATATGAATTAAAACATATTTATCTACTATATACAACCACAAAATAGATGCATATACCACATGCTAATAATCCACATGAAATGCAACTAAATAACTCATTACAACAACATATAAATCACTTCCAAATACACAGAGTTCATGCACAACAATTAAACACATAATTTAASATAACAACAAGATAAAACACTTATCATTTCACAACACTTTTGCAACCAACTGCCTGGGATGGACATTACACCCAACCATAGACTGATTGTTCCAAATATCAATAGCTAGTCACCCTCGAGYTGAGGCTAGAAATCCACAAAAGAGGGTGGTCTCTCACAATCCACTCACAAMTCATAAAACTCTCGACCCAACTGACATTTTCCTACAGCTACCCTAATTTTCCACCAACTCTCTTCCTCTTGACCTACCCAACCCAAGGAATGTATCCATTTATTGATCTCAATCCCTCGGGCATCCCATTCATTTATTAGGGTCTCTCTAGCACATGCATCTAGGAATATCTCAGCGRGGAACTCAAGAAAAATTGTTGTTATGAAAACTATAAGAAACGTTACAACAAACACTTGTTGATTTAGTGCAACTCACACAAGAGTTCACTCTTCATGCGTAACAATGTATCCCTTCAGTTTTCTATCTTCAATTCTCTCCAATTACGCTCAAACATGCTCTAGAATTCACCCTCCATGGCTGCATCAACTTCAAGCTCATTTTATTTCTCTCTACTTACCTCCCATGCACAAAATTGACTAACTAAAACTCTGCTCTCCCAACCCATACGAATTTCCTCCCTTTGGATTTCCTTTCTTGACTCACACTCTTCCTGAATATTATTTTACTCAAGCCCCATGTCCCCAATAAATTTGGTATGTGACCACTCACACTCACCCTCTTACATGTATTCAATGATTGGCTTGGGGAACACTCAATCAAAAATGGGAAGGTTCATATACAAATAGAAAATTTAGGGAAAATGGGTTAAATTAATATACATGGGTAATTTTCCCCTTGCACCCCTCTTGGCCATTATCCTAGACACTCCCCCTCTTGTGGATTAATTCATCCCCCATCTCTTGTCCATTTCCCCTTAGCAGATGGCATCACATTTTATTATTAAAACATTGGAATTCAATTCACATATTACATCGCTTTGGTCATAGCCACACATTATATATACATAAGTATTAATTAAAATGGGGATCATAGTGGAGATGTTACATTTTACCTCCCCTAAAATTGGGTGTCGTCCTCGGTGCACTCTATATCGATATACATATATGCAAATTTACATCATAATACTTATAAATAAAATTATGCAATTTAACAATTCCAACAACAACTCCAACCATAATCTCATGTTCCTCTCAACTCATTGAACCAAGGAATGCACCATTCATTTATCAGAGTTAAACCAAGAGATGTTCCCTCCATTTATCAAGGCTAACCCAAGGAATGAGTCATTTTTTATCAAGGTCCTAAGCACAGTTGAATAGGACTCTGAGATGTGGTTCTGGAACTCTAGCTACTCAAAATGGAGTCTTGCATTGTGTTTTCTTCAAAACTATCAAAAATGTGTGGGTATTATTCCCTCATGTTTTCTTCATGCTCCCATGTAGCATATTCGGGACTATAGCAGGTCCATTGAACATTTAATATCCCTATGGCTTTGTTCCTAAGCACTTTAACTTTCTGGTCCATGATGCATACTGGTTCCACCTAGAAATCCCCTCCGTGCTCCACTTGGATCACATTCCAATCAATTATGTGGTTAGTATCATGCACATATTTATTTAACAGTGACACATGAAATACATTATGCAATCTCATGGATGCAGGAAAATCTAGCATGTATGCAAATGGCCCTATCTTTTCTAATATTTCAAAAGTCCCACAATATCTTGTTGTCAACTTCGGGCAGCTTCCTAATCTTAGCGAACTTTTTTTTCCTTCACTTTCAAAAAACCATGTTCTCCCACTTTAAAATAT
>JASDQU010370668.1:127802-139001 GCA_032191745.1 Picea mariana | reverse complement strand
TCCTTAGTGTATTTATGGGGAGGAGAACTCATTTGAGGGGAGTGAGTCATTCATTTTATCAAGTGAAAAAGGGGTTGGACCATCTGGGAACTACGAATTTTACCTTATTTGCAGAGAAAATATTGTAAGGCATTTTTTCTATATTATAACAAGAGTTTTGTTGTCGAAGATGTGGATTGTCAGGCCTATGAGTAGTCTCTTTAGGTGAGATATTTTCTATTGAAGAGGCGGATTGTCAGGCCCATGAGAATTCTCCCCAGGTGAGAGTTTTGCTGGGAATTGTTTCCTGGTGCATTGGACATTAGTTGCAGGGCTCTGAGACTTATTATCTAGCGTATTGTTGGAACCTTGTAAGGGAAGTGGGGCAACTGAGGGACTGTTGAACAATGAAGGGGAACATTTCCTTGGGTGTAACATGCATGTAGGGACTGAGAGACTTTAGGTTTGTTGCAACAATGGCACCTTGGATTGATATTTTTTTTTTTATTATCAGACCTTAGATTGGAATTTGGAAACCTTTTTCCCTGGTGGAGTTTATCCCCATCTCGGGGGTGACCTGTTGATGAAAGTATATGAGAAACAAAGTCTATGGCTGGGAGGAACGTCCAAGTTCTTCATGCAATTGGTGACTTTTCATAAAATATAAGTGTCTTAATATGCATGTCTCATTTTTTATGTGCTTAATTATCTGTGTTTAATATGGCTTTAATTCTTGTATGTTGTTTCATATAAGTAATTGTTGTTATTCAGTATTATGTTGTTTGCACATGTATGTGTGGTGCTGATAGTCAGTATTTGTAGTCGTGCATGAGTATGACAATTGTTGTTAGTTTTCATGTTATATTAACCTTATGATATTGGTTATGAGTCTCTGAGACAATGTTAGAATGGTCACACGTGCAGGGAAATACTATGTGTGCACCAGAGGCTAGATTTAATTGTGCGCATAGGGAATCCGTCTGCGTGCACAAGGAGAACATAATTGGCATGTGATGCCTGAATGATTGCACGTTGTAGTGATCTCATGTTTAATACGGAATACGTGCGCAGTAAAGCAGTGTGCTCAGTATTCTTGGGCACACAATTGCATTGTGTTACTTCCGCTGCTTTAAGTTGTGTAAAAAGAGGAAAGTTTGCGTGGTGCGACTCAGCTTGGGGTTGAGTGCATTACTTCAAGTATTATTGCGCAAAATTATGATTATAGATTAGAATCTGTGCACTGGATTTTGAAGTAGCATTGCTAAGTAGTAGGATGGGTAAGGTTACAAATTGGTATCAGAGCAGTTTGGTAATGGGGATGTTACATTATGTTATCAAAGGAGTTTGTTAACGAGTATGTTACATTATGGTATCAGAGAAGTTTGGTAAAGGGGATGTTACAATTACTGGTAATGAAGATTCAAAGAAAATGAAAATCACAATTTAATAAAGATTCAAAGAAAATGAAAATCACAATTTAACTATGAAATAGAATGAAATATAACTTCTTTAACAATTTTCTAGAATTAACATTCCAATGATATGTGCTCCTTGGAAAGTAAAACACCATCAAAAAAACAATTTCTACCATGAACAAGGGTAGTTGCGGAGCAACAAGTCCCTGCCAGAAAAGTAGGAAGTATGTATAGGTAGGTTGTGTGTTAACATTATGTTATAAGAGTATTGTACAAGTTCCAAACTAAGTGAAAGAACCTGTAGAAGCAACAACATACTTTGGAGATCATGATCCAGATTATGATCTTGGTGGTCCTAATTCAGATGCTCCTGAATCAACAACAAAATAGAAGATAACATCATAGCTAGATGCTTATGATCATAACACTTACTTTCTTTCTCATCCTTTTTAGGTTTCTTCTTCGGTTGTTTTCATGAATTGTTATCAAGTTTAAACAACATTAATATTAAATTAATTTTAGTAACCATATAAAATGTGCTCCCGAGTTTGGAATTTTTTAAGTGTAATTGAATTTAAGATAAGTATTTGATCAATATTAAAAAAAATTAATGTGGAATTGGCTAGGAATTTAAATAAATTTAATAAAAACACACTTGACATGTGTCCATTATTTGGATGGAGGTTCATCTGTCCATGGAAATGCATATATGCATATAACTCTCTGTCTAATTTGACCTTGACTAACATTTGGTGGGGTTTATGCAATGGATACGACGACACCATAGAGATATGATGAAAAGTAGACGGGGATTATGTAATTGATACGATGACAACATAACATCATATATGATAATTATTTTCACGCTCATTCTTGTGTATATAGACACATTAAAAGGAGGTGGGTGGAATTAGGATGGAGACTCAGAATGTCTCGAATCACCTTGAAATAAATAAATAAAGAGAAATCGAGTGGACCAGACATTCAAGAATGCATGCTCCTCAACAAGGTTGATTAGTGATGCCATGTGTTTTTTATTTATGATGCCCATCAATGCCAACATGTTTTTTCATTGAAAATTCTCCTTCTTCAACATTCACATTCATAGGATGGAGGAATCAAATATTTTTTTTTTATATCCAACATTCCTTATTTTATTTAATATAACTAGTGACTTTGCACACCACGTACATTTATGCTCATCCTTATGCGATCTGTTGTAGATTTGGTGCAAACATGAAACATGTCTAGGTTCGTGGATAGTCATGCATATGCTTCCATCTGGTTTGCATGTACGCTGCCTATGCGTCCACTCCACTTGGTTTTCATTCAATACACTCACCCGAGTTCGATATTTTGTCTGTAATCCAACTAGGGATAAACCAAACTTCACTATACTCAACCAACTGGGATGTGTAATCCTTGGCATAGGTGTTTCATAGACTCTTTATCGGGTTATATAGCTTCATATTCTAGCGAGCAATCACTCTCTTTTGAGATTCATTTCAAGCCAACCAAACTTTATTATACTCAACCAATTGCAATGTGTAAGCCTGGACAGGGGTGCTTCATAGACTCTTTATCGGGTTATACAACTTGGTATTCTGGAGAGAAAGCACTCTCTTCTGAGATTCGTTTTCAATTGGAGTGAAAGAATGAGCCAACTCTAAATTGTTTTCATACATTTTTTTTAGATTAACTTTAGCAACAAAATCTATAGGTTTTGATCTCATGGTTGTAATATTAATGAGGGAAGAATGGTCCTAGAGTCCAAAACAAACCTGCAGTGGACCTGTCATACATAAGTTCGTAGGCGACAATGAGTGAAAGTACTACAATTATTTTTCTTTATTTTCTCTGCACAATAATATATCTAGTTGGGATTGCTTTTGTTGTTATGTGTGGCTACATTTGGAGGTCATGCCAGATTCATATGGCCACCAAATAGGATGACACTGGCATGAAGGACAATTTTTTAGAAGTGTTCCCCTCAACCATCTATGGAAAATCAATCATACATCTCCCCAAGATATATATCTGCTTGGAGGAATTCGTGGGAGGTGAAGGTGTAATAGTGTTGCCAAAGGAATATAGAATATGGCGAGAGATTAGACATTGAGTATCGAATTAGGAAATAGATATGTCCTTGGCCAGATAAACCAAATCGAGGGAAGAGATTTTTAATGAAATGGTTGAAATAGACGAGATCATATAAAAGTGTGAGTGATTCACAATGTGCATTGAATACAAGGCAACAAGAGTGTGCAATAATGTCTCCTTGTCTGCCTCCATATTCACAGGTCTCAACATGCAAAATATCCTCCGAAAAGAAAACCCCTTTTGAGTAGTTCATGCCCAATGTACTCAAGCCTAGGATATGTTATTAAATGAAATATAGGCTATCAAATCACTAATACTCAATATCTAAGCTATATCTTGATCATATATATGCTCAACAAAAGTATCCTCCTTCATATATACACTATCTAGTGAAAATATAACAACTCTATCTAGTACATAAGAAATAGGCTATCTCTTCCTATCTATATACACTATCAAGTGTCTAATTCTTTCACTTATCTAATTTGACTAATCACTAAATAACATAAGAAAAGATGACCTCTCGAAAGATTCTAAGATGATATGGAAAGCTCTTGCTGTCATCTCTTCTCTTTGGCTTACGTTAATTGAAAGAAAAAAGAGATGTGCTTCCATGATGTTTGATATTGTGCCTAGCTTCAAATATTTGTTGCAATTCACTCTGCTCTTTTCAGTTTTACAGGAAGAAATATCAGTGGTGTTGGGTGAAGTCTACATCCATACATCAGTTAGAGGGAAGAAACAAGCTCTACCCATATCAAGCAACGACACACAGAAATAGAGGTTGACCCATATCAATCAAAGACATGTAGAAAATCCTACATTTGTACGTCGCTCAGAAGGAAGGAACAATCTCAAACCATATCAAGAAAATACATTGATCACTACAAGGAAAAGACCCTCTAGCGTAGGTTATAGCAGAGGTTTTTAGTGTTAAAAACTTGGCAAAAAATTTCAAAAAAAACTCCACGAAAACATCTGTTTTTGGTAGCAGATGTTTTTCTAGTCGATGCGCTTCATGGTCTATATGCACCGCTGCATTCCCAAACATAAAGCATTGGTGCCTACATTACACCGAAAGCACCGGGCGAGTCCTAAAATATTGGGGCATCGGTGCGCTTATACAAAATAACACACTGATGCTTTAATAAAAACAACACACGGTCAAATCTATGATACCAAGCACCGATGTGTTCTCTAACTTAAAGAATTGTTTCTTACATTTAAAAGAAAGCACCGGGGCTGTCCAAATAAGATCGGGGCACCGATGCTCTTATAAGTAATAACACACCAGTGTCTTAATAAGAATAAAGCATCGAGCGAATCTATGATACCATCACCGGTGCTTTAGAAAACAAACCCTGTCAGTGCATGATATTCAGAACACATCGAGGCAGATGTGTGATACAAAAGCATTGGTGCATTTATTAATTGAACGCATCAATAAAGGTTTTTTATTATAATTGTTGGTTAAAATAGTATTAAGATCGGTGTTAGTTCATTGTATATCAACACTATTGCAAATTTAATTACAGCACCAAGGCGTTTTATCTTTAAACGCATTGGTGTTGTTTATCATTAAACACACCGGTTTTCATTTTCTCTTTTAGAAACATTGACCTGTGACAATGCGCTATTATTGTTATCTTTTAATTCCATTGTTCATAAAAAATTGACATATATTATAATAGTGTTCATATAAACTAAATTTTGATTAGTGCATTTAGATACGATGTTTAGATTAATTTGTTATATCATCAAATTTCACATCTCTTAATTATAATATTTAATCATCCATATATTTAATCAATGATGTAACATTTCATAGCAACATTGGAAAAAAAAATAGAATAAAATAAAACATATTTTATTATATATGAATAATAGACTCTTTGTCATACAAATTTGGTCGACACTTATTGGTAACCCCTTGTCTTTCAATTGGGACACTGTGTCCATTACATTAAACAAAATGTTTGATTTTCACAGACATTTCTTTCAAAAAATACAACAACTTGCATTGATATCCAAATATATTGATCATAATTCTTTGTTGGAACTGTTGTCAGTGCTTGAGCTACTTCCATGACTTGGGTTATTTGGTCGAATGTTTTGTTGATTGTCTCAATTGTCTTCCTCTTCTTAAAATGATTCCATCTACAGAAATACAGATAAAGTGTAATGAGTGTATCTATATTGGTGAGAATAATGAAAATTGAAATAAATAATATACATGAATGTAAATTGAAAAGCAACATACCATAGAAAGAATTGAGTCCTGAATGATACACATTTTTTCAAAACCAAATCTCATGCCTTCTGTCAGCAACTCTTTTGTTGGCACATTTCCATACTTTGTTTCCTGCAAGTTTTATACCCCATAATAAATTATAGATTTAATATAAAAGAGTTTTTTTGTTCCATTAATTATAAAATGAGAGAAGTAAAACAACATAAGATACTTACAAATTCCACAATTAATTTTTGATATGCTAACATATACTCACAACCCTTACTTAACCCAATGTCAATCAATTCTTTCGATGATTCTTCTTTGTATGTTAGCACCTGTTTGAAGACATTCAATGATGGCTTCTATAAAACAAATTAAAATATACAAAAATGAAATCTTAAGTTAATGTTATAAGGAAATAAAAATTACTCTCAAACTTTGCGATCAACCCTTTTCTTTCTTGTTGTCTTGTTTTATGTGTTGAATGGGTTCCATTTTTTTTTATTTTCTGCAAGAAAACACTTGAAAATTAATATTTAATGCTAAATTATTTATTATATGTACCTAATAGAAAATTTCAATGATTTCATACATTTGAAGCACATTGTTGTTGAGATGGCTCCTCCTGTGATGCAATTATGTCCATTTCTTTTACCATATCCTTATACATTTTTTTTGACATTCCTACTAACATATTTTGGATATCAGCCCGTTGATCCTTTGAGATTTTCATAATCTTCCTGAAAAAAGTAACATGACAATAAACTATTTTTATATTGATATATGAAAACTAAATACAACGATATTGATATTTTTTTTTTTTAAGTAAAAAGGATGGGACCTGTTATATTAGCATAAGCAAAATACAATAACTGTTTGTGATGCTAGCTGTCCCACCTAAACAGGAAACTGAGACAGCTGGGCATCCCTTGCCATGTGTTTCCCAGCTAACAAAATTAACAACGTTTCATCCTGCCCGAAGGAAACCAGGACCATCAATCATGAAGTTTAAACTGTATGCCATGCACTGGTTATAAGAAAACTAAGAACTAACTGGACCGAAGCCTAATTCAGAACAGAAAAAGAAATTTCTAACCATGAACATCATTGAACCTTTTAGCCTGCGCGCTTGTCCTCGTCCTCGTGCTGTCACCACCCTACTGGAAGCACGTAATCCTGTGCGCACGTTGGGCATTGCCGCTTTGGAAGAGTTCTTGAGTGAGCCGCGAAGAGTAGGTCGACTCTTTGGTCAATTCAGGTGAGGCGAAAGACCTGGTCATCCAACAGACTCCTCAGCTCGAAAATGAGAGTGAGGTACCCCGAGTCAATGACGAGTGGTTGCCCCTGCCTGTAGCTATCGATGGACGCTGGGGGAATGGTCTCTGTTGCATCGTAATGTGTATGCACTTGTTGGTTGTGGGCTTGTAGCGCTGCCTCCATGGGTGAGCCAGGTGGAATCTCCTCTTCTATATAGCAGGTGGTGTAATGCTCCTCTAGGCTGGTGGCTTTGGGACCAAGCGAAATTCTCACCGGTGGAAGCTTGCTGTCTGAACCAAACTCTGAAGGTGGATTCCAATTATCCGGCACTATGAACAGAGTGTGCTCAGGGAAGCTATGAAAGTCATGCTCCGAGGTAATTTCTTCCACGTACGCCATTGGAAGCGTTCGTGGTTTCGTGCGCCTTCGGATGGCTGCCATTGCTATCGCCTGCTCAAATTTCTTTTGTCTCTAGCGTCAAGATTCAACCGTGTACCAAGTGGCTCCCCTGTGCATATTCCCTCTCGCTCTGGGCATGGTGGGGATCCTGTTGATGACCAGGGTTCCTTTTCAATGGGCCGCTCTGCTCCAGAGCTCTAACGGGGCCACAGAGTACTGCTACTGTTCCAATGGAGTGGATGAAATGCTACTGAAATGTTGTTGTTCCAGTGGAGTGGATGCTGTGAAGGGCGAATGGCGCTCTGCTTTGTCGATTCAGGTGAAAAGGAGGAGGGCTAGTGTGACCGCCATAGCCATTAAAACCTGCTGCTGAGTGCACTGATGTCCAGTACTGTTCCCTTGCACGAAGGGGCTCATCGCATGAATGTGGCTACGTTGGTCCATGGAATGTTAAAGGATGAGGGGATGGTGGCCGGTAGATGCATTAATACCGTGTCCCGGCCTGATCCCGCATGGCTCCATCGCGCAACGTGGCACCCCATTCGGGGTACAACGATATTGATATTAATAAAGGAATGGTTTGTAGTAATATATACATATTCTAGAAAATAATTTTTAGGAATATTACTCTGTTGAATGATTCTTTTTTGTTGTTGTATGTTTTTTCTATTGCAAGTTTGAGAGGTCTGATTGACCATTGCTTTGGAAATGCTTTCTGTAGTTTAGATATAACCTGGTTCTTGGAATAGTTGGATTGATTTCTATATTGTAAGTGGAAAGTACACGTATATGTTCGTTCCACTATATCCCTCATAGTTTTGTAAAAAAATTTCCTCCTTTCATTAACCTCCAACACCACTCCAAATGAGATAAGGACCAAGTCATCATCATTTACATATTCTATAAATTTTATTTTCTTAGGACGACATTTGTTCCTTCTTTGTTGGTCCATGTAGAACATTAAACATATGTGAATTAATAGATTGTTTGAAACATGTTATCTAATATTTTTAAGTATATTATTAATGAAAATTTAAAAAAGAACTCATATTGAATAGAATTTTTCCATTCACTCGATTCTTCCTTTTGTAATTTTTTCATTAAGATTTTACGCTCTTATGCACTTAGATCACACAAAATCTTATTGATATTCCTCATTTTATGGCTCTGCAGGACACACACTAACCAATACATATTAGTTAAACTTACATATAGTTCAAATATATTAATTTTGTATAGAATTTACAAAGAACTTGTCTTTTTAACATATTTATTTTGTATAGAATTTTCAAAGAACTTGCCTTTTTATTTCCTTTTTGGATGTGTTATCATTGTGTCGATTAGAATTTTTGTTACTTGAACTATTCTCACACATTTTTTTTATCAATATATATCCTGTACCATTCAATACACAAGCTATTAAATATATTTTATAAATAAATCACATAATTTATTGCAAATTTTGTTTTGTGTGTGCTTTCATAATATAAAAGCACCGGTGTGTTCCATATATGAAAAACACTGATATCAAAAAAAAAAATATTTTTTAAACTATAAATTACAATGGTGCGATATGCATCGTTATCAACACCGCTCCAATAGAAAATTAAAATAAAATAAAAAAATACCATGAACAAATAAAATTACACATCGATGAATGATTTTTTTTTATTATGTTGCAACATTTCTAGTGCGTTTTATCTGAAATTGCACCGATGCATTATATTCAATCAGGCACTCTGATTACCCGAAACCATTTAAGAAAAAAAAAAACATGACATGACTAAGAGGGTTTGGATCCGATACATCACATGTCAACCATCTTTTATATGAAAATATAAACCCATTAAATCTAAAATGCCTAAAATGAAAAGCTGTAATTATGAAGTGATAGAGGGAGTTATACCCTAAGGTGAAATTTTCTAGTCACATAAACAAAAAGAAGCACGGGTTTAAGGTAAGTATGATTTTTTTTAAATTGTTTCTAAATTTTAATTAAATCTAAATAGAGATACAAGTTGTAAAAGAAAATGTTATTAAAATATGTTGGATTACTGAGAGGGGGGGTGAATCAATAATAGAGAAATAATTCTTTTTAACCACAAAATGAAAGTGTTATATCAATGTATCATTATCATCCAATAGTTGTAGATTAAATAAACAATGAACAAATGAGCAATCATACACATACACAGTACATCCGTATTTTTACGTGGAAACCCAAAGCGAGATAAAACCACATAATGTTTTTTCTTATATGTCTTTAAGAATTACATTCATTGGAAGCACCAACTTCATTTTTTTTCCAAATGCAAGTGGAAGGAGGCTCCAACCCCCCAGTTTCTCAAGCTACAACCTAAAGGAAGCTCCAACTCCCCAATTCTCTGGCTACAACCCCCTAGTTTCTCAGGCTACAACCTGAGGGAAGCTCCAACTCCCCAATTCTATGGCTACAACCAGAAGGAGGATATAAACCCCTATGTTCTCCAGCTACAACCACTTGTCCTTGCCTCGTCCAACCGTCCTGACATAGAATTAGAATGATGGAACCACTGTCACACTATCACTGTGAGATATACTATTGTAAACCTGTACCAATAAACTATGCCAACATGTACCATACATCAACCTGTACCTCAACCTATACCATAAAAAAATGCATCAACCATGCACCGAACCTGTCACAATAACCTATCCAAACAACTTGTAATCAACCTGTACCATAAACACGTGCATCAACCATGCACCAACCTGTACCTCAACCAAAATACCTCATCAATTTCATCATCCAAATCTGATTTGTAACTCTGTAATACACCTGGTGTATATGATCACATACCTGCAAACCTTCCTTAAATTTAACAACAAGAGACTAGCATTTTCATCAAACTTTGCTTTAGTCTCACATGACTAATTTTGGATTAGTCAACAACCCTAACTTGAAATAATCATAACTGTGTACTTGTAATGAATAAAGATCTAAAAATAGTACGCAATATTATTCAATGTATTTTATGCAATTCCTCCAGGTTTCACTACTTGGAGCCTCTTAGAAAAGGAGTTATATAAAAAATGACATACCTTGTGGAATTTTGTCTTATTCTAGAGAGTGAACTTGTAGAGCGTTCCCCACATGGAATATTTGTTGTATGGATCTGAAAATGGTACACA
This sequence comes from Picea mariana, assembly GCA_032191745.1. NCBI lineage: Eukaryota > Viridiplantae > Streptophyta > Pinopsida > Pinales > Pinaceae > Picea > Picea mariana. The sequence continues at coordinate 128,447 of JASDQU010370668.1, read as the reverse complement.
TAATACCACATACTGTACTATAACCAATACATTTTGTATTACTGAATTTGGATCTGTTATGAATAATTTATGATGTTTTTACCCAAAACACTTGTTTTAGACTAGTTTAAGGACTAGCCACAAACCCTATTTTCCACGAAGTGTAACTCAAAAAATACAACGACCACAAGATGAAATTTGTATCACAACTACTTGGATATGTTTCACGGTCTCAATCATTCTAGAAAAAAATTTATTGAGAAAATGGTGAGATGACCTGTAAATAACATACCTTAGAAAACATCAACAAAATAATTTATCCTCCCTTGAATTTCGGCCTTCTTTACTTCACCTTCCCTCTGAAATTTGGCTTAGATATCCTTTGGTTACCTCAGTCACTTATAGATATTCAATATTCTCAAAAGTGTTTTTAAAATGAGAGAGCCTTGCCTCTTATTTATACTTTCGTGTAGCTTCCTCAAGGGGTTACTTTCTAACCATCTTAACCCACTTTCCTTATTTTAGGGCTAACCCACTTCTAACCACTTGTCCACTTAGTAATTTCTCCATTAAATTTATTATTTAAATAATTTATTTTGTATCCACTTTGACTTATAGTACACTCATCACTTCACTTTATTATTTAAATTACCTTCTAACCATCTT
>JASDQU010370668.1:83853-111259 GCA_032191745.1 Picea mariana | reverse complement strand
AATGACCAAAAGCTAAAATTTGTATCACAACTACTTGGATATGTTTCCTCAACGACCTCTCAATTTCACGGTTTGAATCATTCTAGAAAGAAAATTATTGAGAAAATGGTGAGATGACCTGTAAATAACATACCTTAGAAAGCATCATCAAAATAATTTATCCTCCCTTGAATTTCGGCCTTCTTTACTTCACCTTCCCTCTGAAATTTGGCTTAGATATACTTTGGTTACCTTAGTCACTTGTAGATATTCAATATTCTCAAAAGTGTGTTTAAAATGAGAGAGCCTTGCCTCTTATTTATACTTTCATGTAGCTTCCTCAAGGGGTTACTTTCTAACCATCTTAACCCACTTTCCTTATTTTAGGGCCAACCCACTTCTAACCACTTGTCCACTTAGTAATTTCTCCATTAAATTTATTATTTAAATAATTTATTTTGTATCCACTTTGACTTATAGTACACTCATCACTTCACTTTATTATTTAAATTACCTTCTAACCCTCTTAGCCCACTTTCCTTATTTTAGGGCTTACCCACTTCTAAACACTTGTCCACTTAGTAATTTCTCTATTAACTTTATTAATTAAATAATTTCTTTTGTATCCACTTTGACTTATAGTACACTCATCACTTCACTTTATTATTTAAACATTTTCTTCTTTGCAACCACTTTGACTACTTTGACCTTTTGGGGCTTCTAGATGACTCATGAAGGTTCTCCAACTTCACATGGCCATAACCCTCTAACCGTGAGGAGTTATGTGACATTCCACATACCACTGGAAATGGCATGACATGTAATATCCATCTAGAATAGTTTTGCTTGCAAATATATAAAAAATCATACCATTATCCATCAAACAAACTCGGGTCCATTACACAAACCTTTGTGCTACCGGAATTTGCTACCAAACTTTCTTCAAGGGTTGACATCAATGAAAAACAACTCAAATAATCAACAAAATCAACAATAAAATTTAAAATTTTTACTTTTTAGGGTTTTGAGTGAATCACAAAACCCTTCAAATTCTGTTTTTCTGAATAATTTTGTTCCTCCAAAAGAGTTTTGAATGAATCGCCATACCCTTCAAATTCTAATCTTCTGAATAAGTCTCATGTTCCAAAGTATTGATCTATTGTTCCAAAGTGATCCCCTGCATGTCTCTCTTGCAAATCTCTCCCCTATAAATTTTGACAAAATAATAAAATACCGAATAACTTAATACCCAGGAAAGATTTTATGAAAAGGGTTTTAAATGAATCACCATAACCTTCAAATTTCGATCTTTTGAATAATCCTGCTATTCCAAAGTATTCTGCTACTCCACAGTTCTCTCCAGTATGGTTCTCTTGCAAATTTCTCCATTGCAATATTTGGTAAAATAATGAAACAAGGAATAACTTTTACTATTTAAATGACTTTATGAAATTAGATTTTAAATTCCCATTCATTTTTCAATTGTAAAAAAACAAAGTCGTGTTTTTTTTTAAGTTTTTCGAAACCCCGGTGTGTCTATTAATATAACACACTGGTGCATTTTTTTATAAAACGCATCTACGAGCTTAAAGTTTTTGGAGCATCGATATAAGATAATTATTTTTATTTATTTATGAACCGGTGTGACTCATAAATAAATGCTCCAATGCTTTATATTGTTATATATACGCACATGTGCATTTTGTTTAAATAATCACACCATTATGCTTTCAAAGTTATTTGAATTTTTATTTGCACACAAAATAGTATATTCATCTTAAATTATCTTTTAGGATGCATGCACATGACTTGCAGTACTCCATAGTATACATTTTCCGCTTAAAGTCGCATTATTCTTAAAAACATATTGTTGATTTTGCTCAAATGCAAGGAGAAAAGCTTATAATATCAAATGGCCAATTCTTCAAATTCTATCCCATTCCATATTGCTCAAAGTCCATCACGGAGTTCTCCCTTTCCATCTCTAGTAAGTGCAGATTTTATTTATATTTTGATTATCAAATTGATTTTTTTTTTTATCCTTGTCAATCTGAATAAAAATGTATCCAAATTTCCAGGATCCTAATTCATAATCAAGTTCATATGCACATAATATTCCACCAATTCAAAAATGTCAGAAGCTCTTATGAGGAGAAACATACTGCAAGAAGTTGGTAGATGAAAATGGACAACCACTTTACACTTTTAATACTAACATGCCATCTTCCAGCCACAATCATGGGTCAGCGACGGTAATAATTAATGTTGGGTATAATGTGATTTGAACAAACCAATTGCATTGTGATTACTAATATCATCGATGTACTAATGTTCAATATTTTTGAAATTAGGATTTTGATGATGAGTGACCTACCTATCATTTTTCATTACACCCCACTACAATGTCAAATCGAGAGAAGGTTGCAATAAGAGCACAAATCAGAGAGGAAGCATACCAAGAATGGTTGAATCAACCACCTATTCAATTCCCACTACGTCTAGATTCACCAATTAGGAATGACTACACGAATAGTAGTTCTTCACAAGTTGGCAATGTAGTCAATGAAATAGAGGTTGGTATGGATGATTATTTATAGGATACAACTTCCATGGATACAATGTTGTTAGATGAATTCTAGAACAATGAGAAAGGGGATGATGCTCATATCACTGATACCTTATTCGAAATTCTGAAATCTACTTCCACCACCTCTCTCTTTGGACCTAGTCGGTCAAAGTCTACCCAATTGGGGACAACAATTTTACTGTACAAATTGAAAGCAAAGTTTGGTATGTCAAACACATGTTTCTCAACAATGTTGAGGTAACTAACCATCATTAATTCCCTTATAATTTGAAAAATATTATCACACAATCAACATTAAAAACGATCGATTTTATGAACTTTAAATGACATTATACATTTCTATTTTCCACTAACTGCAGGTTATTCAAAAATAAGGTTCTTCCGAGTGATATGTCTTTCCCGATAGTTGGGAAGAGGAAAAGCAGATGTTGAAAATATTGGGTGTTGAGTACATATAATATCATGCATGTCCAAATGATTGTATTCTATATAAAGGAGAATATGCAGACAAAGAGATATGTCTGAAATGTGGGCATGAAAGATATTATAAATGAAATAAAAAGGGTAAATCACATGGTCCTCCTCATAAGATATTGATGCACATGCCAATAATCCCAATGATTTAAAGGCTCTTTCGTTGCAAAGAATTATCTATGTTGCAGGGATGGAATGCCTTGCATAGAAGCGAGTCAGGAGTTATGTAAATCCCAACAGATTTAATAGCCATGAAGCATATAGAGGATACATGGCCTGAAAAATTCAAGGATTAAGTATGAAGTCTATGACTCAGCATAGCCATAGATGGCGTCAACTCATATTCCCTCCAAAACACCAACTATTATGTTTGGCCTGTAGTAGTGATCAATAAAAATACCCCCCATGGTTGTCCGTGAAGAATGAACATCTTATGTTGGCTCTTATAGTCCCTAGTAGAAGACAAGTGAAGAATATGGATGTCTACCTACAACCATTGGTAGATGAATTGAAGGAATTATGGGAAGGGATACATGTATACGATGTATCAAGACCCATCGCAATAAAGAGGAGTTTTAAGTTTTGTAGCATATGTGCTTACACCACATATGATTATCCACGATTAGGAGTTTGCTCTGGTAAATTACATGTTTATTGATTTATTTATATACATAACAATATTTTCTGGCATATTTAATTCGTTGTGATTGTTTTGATCTTCGACTAACATGTTTTGTATACATTAATAATTTTGCAGGTCTTGTAACAAAAGGCTATCATGGATGTAAATGTTGTGGACCTTATCTGAAAGCTAGGTGGTCCAACCACCTACAAAATCTAGTGTATGACTGCTCCAAGGTATTCCTCCCAGAACAACACCCTTACACAAGAGAAACATCCAATTTCAATGGTAAACCAGAGAGAACCCAAAGGCATGCAATAATGACACCAACATAATGTATTAGAGAATATGAGAGAGAGAAGGAGAAGGATATTACATAAATGTTCGATTCAAATGGGGATCCTATGTTCGATGATCCAAAATTCTTCAACACCTATGTTGAAAAATTTCCCATTGGGATGGAAAGGAAATCTGTCTTTTATGATCTCCCATATCGGGAGCATCTTAAAAATGCCCACTTACTATATCCCATGCATATATTTAAAAATGTTTCATCTTATTTATGGTGGCACATATCATCAAAAGGAAGTGACAAATTGGATATTAGGAGAGATCTTATTTCTTCAAAAAGTAAAAAGAAACATTGGCGAAGAAAATCAAGTAGAGGAGAGGTTGGTCTCTCTTGGTATTTCAATCAAGGTGATATCTCATGGATATTGAAGAAAGCTAATATTATTTGGAAAATGAAGTTATATTGGGTGTGAAGGTGTCTTCTTTATACAGGTCTTCACTACGACACAACTTCATTGTGGAAGACCATTTGTCAGGGTTAAAATCACATGACCATTTGAACCTTCTAAGAGAACGTATGTCAAAAACATTATTTTAGTATTTGTTTTATAAATTCATGCCATGGGATAAAACATAAGTAATTTTGTATGTGTTTACTTTCTAGTGTCATTATCCTCTGCTCGTGTGTGGGTATGTGAACCATGAATTCCCCCAGGACCTACGACGTGCCATATCTAACTTATATGCATTTGTACGTTGGATCACATCAAAGGAGATTCATATGGCTAGCATTCCATGGTGGCATCAAGAGATATTTGAGATTGTTTGTATGTTTGAGAAGGAAATGCTGATGAGTTTTGTGGACTTGCAAGTTCATCTTATAATTCACCTAGTAGATGAGGTTGAATTAGTCGGAGTGGTCTCTTGTCTTTGGATGTTCTTCTTAGAGAGGTACATGAAGAAATTGAAAGTATTTGTCTGAAAAAGGGAAAAACCGGAGGGGTCTATGGTAGAGGGGTAAATATCATATGAGTCTTTCTATTATGCCAGTGAGTACATCAATCAGATCGAAAACACACCAGGTGCAGTGATTTGGGACAATGAAAGGGATGAAGAAAAAAGAGAAGGGGAGCTTCTCCAAATGAATGGAAAAAGGCACTTGATAAAGACTAAGTGACTTATCGTTTGTCAAATTTCTACACGATAACTATTCACACTGAACTTCATAATGTATATTTTGATCTGATACACACTATTGTCAGTTTGATTTCATACACACACACACACACACACACATGAAAAAATTTAGAAATTGATGCCATCAATAAATTCATTCTTTACAATTCAGAGGCAACACAACTGTGATTCACATTGTATGAACATAAGAGGAGGAAATGGGACAGTGACATGAAGGAATTTAGATGGTTGAATGGTAGAAGCATGCCTTATCCTGATAATTAAAATAAAATATTCCAATGATATGCTCCAACAGTTGGGTTGGTGACCAAGTCAGAGAGAAATATGGTGCATCTGGTCATTACCCACGTGTTGAAGAGGATGCATTAAACATAGGGATTTGGTGCAGAAACTCAGTAATAATCTCTTTGTGTACAATTTTAACTTCATAATGTACCATTGAATTGTAATATCTATTTTTTATATTTTATTGGTTGGCTTATTAGACACATGGCAATGTGATGTTTTCACCTTTTTATAGGTGCATTTGTTCCCATCTATGTGGGCATATGGACATCATTTTCTCACAGAGGATGTCGATGATGGACACATGACACAAGACTTCAGAGTGGAAGTCGAGTTCGACCAATATAGTCATGCTAGCCACTACGATCAAAACCTGATACGTGGGACGTTAGGTTATGTTGGAAAGATACAAGAGATTATTCGAGTGGAATTCTCTTCTTTCCAATGTGTTATTTTTAGGTGCAAGTGATGGGACACCTTTGATCAAAATAATGTAAAATAATATCACGATAGTGGGTTGATATGTATCAACTCTAGAAAGATGTGGGATGAATCTAAGGAGCCTTATGTTTTTCCAAAACATTGCAACCAGGTTTTGTTTTACCTAGATGTGTTGGATAAGGATTGGTGGTTCATATTAAGACACAACCCTAGATCAAAAATTATTTTTGAGAACAACAATGTTATCATTCCAAGCGAGGAAGATAATGAGGGTGATGACAACATGGAGTGATATGTACATGTTTTATTTCATCATTAATATTGTTGTTGTATCTTTTTGTTATCTTTATTTCGCTAATTATATTGTTTTTTATTCATCTTGTGATAGAGGAAATGTTAAGTTAATTATAACAAATCTTTGAAAAAATTTGGTTGGTTAACAGTCAGTTTGATGCGTAATGTGTTTTTCTTTCAAATTATTTGTGATTGCATGGAACGATTTATTCAAATTGAATTTTATATTGTTATTTGAACATATTTATATGTCGTTGCATGTTTAATTATGTACAACTTTAAGAATTATTATCATGATAAAGTCGTAAGAATTATTATCATGTTCAAAAAGGCCGCAATATGTTAGATGTTCGACCCTTTACCAACATGTTATAGAAGCATTGAGACCTAAAAAAGAGCATAGTAACAATGGTGTACTTAGAATTCTGATGTGCATAGAAGGTGACATTTATCCATTTATTAACAATCATCTTACCCTTGGACACACTCAAGCATTTGTATAAAGCACTTTTTGTTAGTGATATGACTTTGATCCTTATATCTCTTAGGGAAATAATTTTAAGCTTTGTATTATGTAATTTCTTGCTTGAGCATTTGAGATGTGAATATTTTAAACCATGCATGATTTATTTAATTAATTTTTTAAATTATATATATATGTAATGACATATAATATTTTTATAGTTGGCAACATGTTTAGATATTGAATGATAATATTTTAATTTACATAGTTTCTTATTTATCCTAATAATCTATGTTGATATTAGAAGTGACAATATGGTTGATATGCATGTTTAATAGTACAACCTTTTTGATGATATGTTAACACGATGATTCAAAAATTGAGTTTATGTTCATGTATTTTGTAGATTTAAAAGTAAGATATTTAACAAATAATGTGGTTTATAATTTAAAAATTAATTTTCTAACATGATTTTGTGATAATTTAGTTTTTAACTAAAGTGTTTGTTAATTTACATACATTTCTCATTGCTTTTGGAAATATTTATAAAATTATGTCCCCAATGTTGAGTAAAACCACAATTAATGAATTAATTTAAAATTTGATAGCAATCAACTTATGAAATAATGACAAAAATAACTATAGGAAGATTAATTTGCATCCATAAAATTTTAGGACCAATAGAATGTTTATTACTAGAGATCATAATTTTTTATAATAACAATTTTTAGTGTAGAGGAGACTATTAAAAAAGAGTAATTAGTACAATGGAAAATAATGTTTATTCATATGTAATTTGTTTTTTGAAAAAGAATTTAGTTATAATGAATATATATGAACTATCTATGCAATAGAAACATATTTATGGTAATTTTACAATTATATTTTCAACCATATTGAACTTTGTAATTTATAAAAATATCTTTGCATTTTTTATTTAAATTAAGTCTTTATGTTTCATATATAAAATATTGATATAAGTTCACCAATACATATTCTTTAATAAAGATCATGTAATAAAAAAAAACATCATGATGATAACCATTTAACAAACATAAACATCATCTAAAATACACATTTAAATTCGCTAACATCATCTAATTAATTATATATACCTCTAGCACATAAAAACATCATTAATTAGCTAGCACACAAATCTAATAATCTAACAGGGCATCATCATTGTGATCGCATCTAACAAAACATAAGCATTGTCTAATATCATCATCACACACATCTAACAAACATCATTTAACATAAACATCTATCAAGCACATTTAACAAACATATCTAACATGAACTAAAAATGTACACATCAACATCAACATCAACATCAACATATAAATTAATTAAGTACATAATCATGATCAACATGAAAAATCCACTTCTAATGAACATTGTTATAACATACACATCTATCAAACACATTTAACAAACATATATAACATGACCTAACAATATACACATCAATACCAACATATAAATTAAGTACATCAACATGAATAGAAAAAGTGCACCATATATATATATATATCATGAACAAGTCAAATAACTGCTATAACATATCTGGTCCAGCCGATGGGATAATTTGCATATATACAACAATAGTGGAGGCCTGGTATGTAGTAGAAGATGATGAATGGTCAGGAGGAAGTGGTTGGATGAATCTCTGACTAGAAATAAATGATGGAGGAATAGGTCCTTCCTTCTCATATAGGTGAGGTGAAAGAGGAGGATGAAAAATAGGTCATGCCTGGTCATCTAGGTGAGGTGAAAAAGGAGGAGGAGGAATATGTGTTGCCTACTCATGATCTGGGTGAGGTCAAGGAGGATGAGGAGGATGTGGAGAGGGATCACGGACACCCTCATCAATCGATGGGGTATTGGACGAATGAGTCATACTGGAAGGGGAGCTATGCCTATCATCGAGAGCCCTCCTCATTGCTACTATCCCGATAGCTCTGACAATATGACACATAAGAGGAATCAAATCACACAACATCTCCCTCCAAATCTCCAAGAGCATAGGATCTTCCCTGATGTCTCACATCAGCACAGGGTAGACTCCCACCTTAGTCAAAAGTGCACAGAGTTGGTCACCCAACTCCAACCTGAATCTAGTATTTGGCCTATGATGCATGCTGTCGGATATTTTCACCTGAGGACCCTGACCCACCATGGTCTCAAGCATCATCTCCTCATATTCATCTACTGGGGAAGGAGGCATGTCCCCAATGAAAGTGCCAATATTTGAAAAAGATATAGTACACAACAATGATTACACAGTTTCATTAAACAATTTAATAAAACAAGTTAAATAACGCATTAGAATTAATTTTATTCTAATTAAGTAAGACAATAAAATGAAACTAGATTCATTTAAACAAAACACTAATATTACCTCTATCATCTGGTGTCTCAACTGGTTTGAAGAGGATGTTCAGACATCCTCGCCAATCCAAACCCACTCAAGGACATGGTACCATGACAAACATGTGATCCACCTCACTGGTTAGTAGCCCCAGTGCATCTTGGAAAATCCTAGCCAGAAACTATGGTTGGCCCCTCTTGGGCATCATCTCCCCCTACATGTGCATCCATACATGAGTCCTCGGCCTAGCAGGCTGACATACAAAAGTAGGCTTCGTCTCTGGAAACCTCTCAAAAAATAAGCAAAAAAGCTTTAAAGCAAAAGGGAAGTTTGACCTCCCACGTATCATAGCATGACATATGTCTAACACTATACAAAACTGCTGCAAAAAAATGGCATACCATCTAATACACCATGGCCTCCGTACCAACGAATCAACATAATACAAAAGAGGGAAACTAATGTGTTGCCCATCACTGGTAAAGTGTGCTATGGTCATCATTAATAGTGAGAGGCACCTAACCTCCTTTGCACTGAAAGAAGCGACCCATATCTATCCACCAAACACCTGAAAATAAGTTGGGGAAAGTACATCAACCCCAATATATCGCTGAGAGTACATGAGATGAATATCTGCTACAACACCTACTGGGACATCTAGGAACTGGGGAAAACTCTCCCCTCTCCTGGATATCCCAGTGATAAAGTAAATATCCTCCTCATTGGGATGGTACCATTGATCCAGACCCACACAGAAATCATGTCAATGGGAATTCCATCAACGGATCAGATGCACCAACAACCTAGAGTGCCCCTTCAGGGATGTAGCCTCCTCATAGTACTTAAGGAGGCCTACATTCCTCAAGAGAACATGAGTCGTTGTATTAATAGGGAGAGGGTACAAATCCCTCTCCCTCTCCCTTGCCTCCCATTCCCGTGCAAAATTGTACAGGTCCACCCTCTACTCCTGTTGTTGTTGCTTCTCTCTTTGCTCACATCTCTGCATGATTAACATATGAAATACATCAACCTCACTCATACATAAAACATAAAAAAATCTACTAAATGAGAAATTTATTTATAAATACAGAAAAATAACTTCATTCAAAAAATAAGTAAATTTCATAACCGTTGTGCACGAAAAAATAGTCAAGCACTGCCCGTGGTGCGTACATAACTTGTGAGCACTGCCCACGATGCGCCAATGTAAGCTAACACATCATATAAATTTGTTATATTATGTTATGCGATGCGTTGTATAACTCTACTGTGTTGTATATACTTCAAACAAACCTAGGGTTTTTTTTCCTAAGGTTTTCCCTATGTTTATTAATCATTATTCAGTCTCCTATAGTTTAGGGAGAACATTCATTTTCCTACATTCTATGAGAATATTCTCTTCAGTTCACACTTTAGTTTGATCAGTTGAGTGGAGTCTTAATGCCACATTGGTTTCATCACCATGCAACATTGGGATCATCACCTGCTAATGCACATTGTCCTTGGGATTATCACCAGACTAGCACATTACTCATGATTCCCTGATATCCTCCTCACTTCACTCTCTTTCAGTCGGTTAATTTAAGGTTGAGAGACTAGTTAACTCAGACTAGGTGGCAATTAACTCCTGTAAATTTTGGTGTGTTTCCAGATCATTCTAGACCACCACTATGGCGCATCATCTTCTCCTCCAGTGCACATTAGTTGAGTTATACATAGTATATCATGTGTAAATTATCATTCATTCATTTTTGGTTAATGCAAATACTTTGATTCTCACTCTCTCGTTTCCATGTTTTCTCTTTTCTCTGCAAACTATGTATGTTTTCTTGCTAACTAGATCTTATCTATGCAAGTTCATCCACATTTACATGGCACCAAAGCCGATGGATTACTAGGAAAAAGACACACCATATTCTTTTTGCAAGTACCGAAGATTAAAGACAATGGGAAAAATGGAATTTCTAAAAGAATTCATTCTTACACTGTACAATTTATTTGCATGGAAGGACAAGATGATAATGCATATTCAAAATAGAGGATTGTACAGGTTAACCATGGACAAAGAGACCGAACCCACATCAGCCATAGAAAAATCCAAGTATCTAAATCGGATGGATGAAGCATTTGGAACTATTTGCAGTCTCATTTCTCCTGAGCTCCTCTTTCATATATCCTCCTGTAAAACCCCCAATGAAGTCTGGACCATGTAAGGAATTTTTGGAAAAAAAGATGAGATGAGGGGACATATACTCGAGGTGGAATTGCTCACTTTGGATCCAAAAACCTTCGACAATCTCCAATATTTCTTTACTAAATATAAAGAATTGTTGTCGCAACTCAAGGCTTGCAGGGTTGATAAATCTAAGGAGGAGAAACAAATGGTTCTTACCATCCTCTCCAAACTTGGTCTGGAATACTCAGTGTTTGTATCCACATTTCATTCAGTTAGGCTCACCTCTGGAGCTACCTAGAAAATTCCTTCACTTGAGATCTTTATTGAGTCTTTGACACAAGAGAAGAACAAGCTCATCAACATGGGAAAAATCAAGGGCCCAAAGGCGCATGCACTTGTTGTGCAAGATGGTAGCATTCACCAAAATCAGAAATATAAAAACCAAGACAAAAGGAAGGAACATACAAATCCAAAGAAAGAAGGGTACTCAAAACCCTTTAACGATTCCTCCAGATCGAAAGGTGGAAAGGGAAGAAAAGGGGAGAAATGCACTTACTTCCATAAATGATTCCATTTAGAATCTGCATGTATGCAGAAACAGATAGATCAAATGGCCCAAATACTTCTGTTAGCACTCTGTAAATCTATTTGGATGATAAACAGACGACGAAGGTAACTTTTTCAACCAACTTTGAGACCCGAAACTAGCCTTTCGGGTCTAGAGAGGGCTCTCTCAGAAATGGCGTGGTCTCCGCATAGGATATGGCTTTGAAAGCAATGGCTATATTTAACACTAATGATAAAATGTTTCTGGTTATATTGGCACAGAAAAGTAAAACTTTGGCTATGGGGTCAATCTGAGGAAGAGACAGAACAAATGATTCAGTGATTGGATTCGAGAGGAGAAGGATAGGCGAGAAACAACCTTCAATGTAAACCGTAAAGTGTGGTGGGAGAAAAACACAGTAAGTAACTCAAGAGCGCCACTGTGGACAAATTCAAAGTTAGCTTGAGAGGGAAATGTTTTGTTTAAGTGGCGTGAACAAGGGGTGATGTAAAACGAATCCGCAGGTTCGAAAATTCGTTCCGAAGTAGATAGTATAAGATATGAAATAAAAGGTGACAGGAAACACATAAGCAAAGAAAGAGACACAATACATCCAACTATCACAACTAGAATCTTTTCATCAGATCACAAGACCTTTGAATTAAATTTCTGTCAAAAACTCAGATTACATACAATAGCAGTCATTTACTCAATTTGCCAACCAACCTGGCTTACATAAAAATGATCCTCTTATATAGAAAGCTAATGTCACCCTTGGCTTTGAGGTTTGATATACTCTCTCCTATAATCATGGATCCATTTTCTTTGAAAGAGAACAATAACTTCAATGGATTCACTAAAAATAGAAAACTCGACTTTGCCAAATCATAATCGTAACTGAAATATTCTTTACAATCATTGATAATGATCCAAATTTGACCATATGGTTGTGATGAGCCATCATTTTCACTGCTGGAAACTCTGTCATCCCTGCACAACAAGTCTGCTACACAATAATAACCTACAACAAAAATGCAGCAGAATGTGCAACAAACTAGTAAAATGTGCGTTAACGATGACATCGTATCTCACTGATAAAAACCTATTTTTAGAAACTGAGATAGGTTTTTGTATTTAAGATCGTTTTAAATAAAACCCTCTCTCAGTTTCTTGAAATTCATCTGCAGCTGGCTGGAATACGTGTCTCAAAAACATGTATCGGACAGAAAATCACGAAAACTGAAAAATAGGGCTCAAATATTCCTTTGAATATCCCAATTCGTGACACATTTTAAACATATGAGAGAGGTTTTACTTATTTTGTGTGTCCTAAACAAAAACCTCTCGGGGATTTTCAAAATTCCTCTCCAGTTGGTCGCAAATTGATCTTGAAGTTGACCACTAAACTAGTAATTTGTGCAGTGTGACCTGTAGCCTGTGCATAGGAAAATCTACTGCGTGACAACATCATATGCGCGACAACCCACTGCATGAAGAAATATACTGTGAGAAAACATCCTATGTGCGACAACCTTCTTTGCACGACAACATCCTATGCGCGACGAAATCCACTGCGCGATAACATCGTATGTGCGACAACCTTCTTTGCACGATAGCAACCTATGCGTGACAACCTTTTTTGTGTGACAACATCCTCCGCGTGAAAAAATTCTCTGCGCGACAGCATCCTCTACACAGTGCGTAGTGAATTTTGCAGTGCGCAATGAATTTTGCAGCGCGCAATTGCAAATTGAAATGGGAATAAATAAATGATAAGCTTCCTTTTGAAAATGGCCCTTGGAGATGTTAGAGGATGCCAGGCATAAAAACAACATGGGTGCTGACAGAAATCACTTTGCAAATTGTTGACAAACCTCTAACCTTAGCCATGAAAATCATGGTGCTAACAGCTGGCTCCAACGGGGGTGCTATCCTCCCCGTGAGGTAGCAAAGAACAACAGACCAGGTACCAATCCATTGGGCTTCTCCCAAACTCAACTTTCCAAATATAACTTGTAATTTGCATCCGCCGAAAACTCAAAACTATATATGCTCCAAATTGAAATCTGAAACTAAGCCGAAAAAGAAAACTACAGATTGCTAAAAGAAATGCTCGTAGTACTGAGCTTATTCACACTCCTACCTACCCTAACTGTTGAAAAAAATGTCAATCAATTGAAATCAAAGTGCCAATGCAACCATGCAATTAGTTTGTCCACCTTTTGCTTTCTTTGTACATGCTTTCTCCAAAACTTGTTTACTGTTAATTCCTTCAAAAAATTATCTATAAATTCCAATCTCAAAAAATTAAAAACATTGGGGTTGTTTACCGACTCCAACAAAACTGCAAATGGATCCTCCAAAACATGCATAAAACAACAATCATGTTTCACCCCTTCCATTGCATCATTGTTTTCATGTAATTCAACTTGTTGATTACCATAAAAAGGCTGAAGAATATGTGGAGACTGCTGGAAATAACAATCTTCTGAATTAGAAGAAAGTGTTGGTTGAAATGAAACCCCTAGTGGCAAGCAATCCATATCTAACACTGTTGTTGATTTACCATCATATTTATTTCCAAGCTGGTAGTTGATCACAGGCTGCAAATCTGAACCGAAACAACTTTCCATGTAATCAACAAAAGGGTCATTAAAAGTATAAGAAGGTTGTTGGTCCTCTTCACTGATAACAATTTTCTCATGTAAAACAATGTAACTGTGAATGCAATCAGACTTCACAGCTTCCTCTATTATCTCATGATTTACTTTCAACAATTCAAAGGAAGAAAAACAAAATGGAAGGCAATTTTCATTTGCAAGTCCATTGCTTTCTTCGTATTCAACATCATGCCTTGAGGATTTCTAATTTGGAACATTACAAACATTTTTCTTCAGCAATTCAAAAGAAGCAAAACACAATGGCAAGGTTCTTACACTTGATTCAAAACCTTCTTCATTTTCTTCTTTGTAACTGTGATATGTAAGCTGATTGCTCTCATTACACTGCTGAAAATGAACATTTTCTGATAAAGAACATGCAGCTAGTTGTTCTAGGAATTCAACATCATAATCATCATCATGTTTATCATGTAAAGACAAATCAACAACATCTGCAATGTCATCTAACATGAAAAATCTTGGTACATCAACTGGCTCTTCAATAAGCTGATTTGCAAATTCATTTTCTTGACTGTCTACAAATGAATACATAAAACAATCAATCTTGTGCTTATCATGGAATGGATTAGAATCTAAGTTAGCACCTTCTTTTTCAATAAGAGGAATATAATCCTTTGCAAAATCATCAACATTTAAAGCTTCAAGAGGACATATGAAATTATTGACCCTCTTCTCAGGATTCAAATCAATTGTTCTTTGTTCATATTCATTGTCATGCTCTTTAGCATCCAACTCCTCATTTCGAATCTATTTACATGCTTGAATATTTTCTTCAACTTCTTGAACATTGTTGAACATCTGCTGCAAAGACATAGAATTCCTCTCCATCAAAAGAAAAGATAAGTCTGGTTGAAAGGTTGTTACATAATGGAGCATGGCAACAACTTTAGGAGGTTGGATTTCTTTAGGCAGTTTATAATAAAAACTAGCAAACCTCCTACTGAAATTTGAGATGGTTTCATCTTTCATTCTTCTCATGGAATAAAACTTTGAAAGGAGTAGATCCCATGACTTTTTCTCACCCTAAAACCTACATAAATCGTCTTTTAGTTTATCCCACGAGCTAATCGACTGAGGCTACAAATGTCTGAACCATGCTTTGGCATATCCTTGTAAGGACTGAGAAAAGGACCTCATAGACACATCATCATGTTCGATCTCAAAAAGGTCTATGAAATGCTCAAAGACTTGAATATGTTTTTCAGCTGATTGTCCATCAAGTTCTCCATCGAACCTAGGAAGATACTTATAATGTTTCAAAGGAAATTCATGAAGGATGGAAGGAAATTTAAGAGGACTGTATCTTTCTTGAATCTTGGAGGGTGTAGGATTAAGAACAGAAGGTACAAGCTCAGCTTTGGTTTCATTAAGCTCAAAAGAATGATAATGAACATCATATGGGTCAAAGGAAGGAGCTTGGTGAATATCATCTATACAAGAAGGAGGTATACCTATAGTTTGTAATGAAGGATACACAAGGGTAGATCTCTGAGATTCATTTGAACGCAGTAAGTGAAGAAATATTCTTTTGAAAAACTCAGGAAAGGACAAGAAGATATTGATAACACAGAAAAGTACTTCTTGAACTAAACTTAAGCTTGAGTGCCTTATTTTCCCATACTTCTCTTCCATATCTCTGTCAACAGGTCTCATTCTCCAGTGGAGTCTTTGAATAACATTTGAAGCTTGATTGGAGTCGCCATGAAAACTTTAGATCTGGATTCTTCTTCCAGTGGAATCACCTTGAACTGATTTTTTGATGTGTGGAGTCGCCAGAGTGGAAATATAGCCAATATGTGCCTAAGTGTTTGCTAGTCTCATAACTTAGAACTAAAACAATTTCGTTCTTCCCAGGGAAAATTTTCAAATTCGTCCCCGGAAACGACGCCAAAATGTTAGCACTCCGTAAATCTATTTGGCTGATAAACAGACGACGAAGGTAAGTTTTTCAACGTCCAACTTTGAGACTTGAAACTAGCCTTTCAGGTCTAGAGAGGGCTCTCTTAGAAATGGCGTGGTCTCCGCACAGGATATGTCTTTGCAAACAATGGCTAGATTTAACACTGATGATAAAATGTTTCTGGTTATATTGGTGTAGAAAAGTAAAACTTTGGCTATGGGGTTGATCTGAGGAAGAGATGGAACAAATGACTCAGTGATTGGATTCTAGAGGAGAAGGCTAGGCGAGCAATAGTCTTCAGTGTAAAACGTAACATGTGGTGGAAGAAAAACACAGGAAGTAACTCAAGAGCACCATTGTGGATGAATTCAGAGTTAGCTTGAGTGGAAAACATTTTGTCTAAGTGGTGCGAACAAGGGGCGTTGTACAACGAATCCGTAGGTTCTAAAATTCGTTCCGAAATAGAAAGTATAAGATATGAAATAAAAGGTGATAGGAACAACATATGAAAAGAAAGAGACACAATACATCCAACTATCACAACTAGAATCTTTTCATCAAATCACAGGACCTTTGCATTAAATTTTAGTCAAAAACTCAGATTACATATAATAACAGTCGTTTACTCAATTTTCCAACCAACCTGGCTTACATAAAAATGATCCCCTTATATAGGGAGCTAATTTCACCCTTGGATTTTAGGGTCAAGCTACTCTCTCCTGGAATCATGGATCCATTTTCTTTGAAAGAGAACAATAACTTCAACGGATTCACTAAAAATAGAAAACCTGACTTTGCCAAATCATAATTGTAACTGAAATATTCTTTACAGTCATTGATCATGATACAAATTCGACCATATGGTTGTGATGAGCCATCATTTTCACTGCTGGACACTCTGTCATCCCTGCACAACAAGTCTGCTACACAACAATAACCTACAACAAAAACACAGCAGAATGCACAACAAACTAGTAAAATAGGTGCTATATATGACATCGTATCTCACTGATAAAAAACTATTTTTAGAAACGAAGAGATTTTTTTGTATTTAAGGTTGTTATAAAGAAAAACCTCTCTCGGTTTCTTTAAATTCATCTCCATCTGGCCGAAATACGTGTCACAAAAACATGTCTCGGACCGGAAATCACGAAAACTAAAAAATAGGGCTCAAAGATTCCTTCTAATATCCCAATCCATGACACATTTTAAAAATATGAGAGAGGTTTTTATTTCTTGGTTTTTCCTCGACAAGAACCTCTCGGGGATTTTCACAATTCCTCTCCAGTTGGTCGTAAATTGATCATTAATTTGACCACTAAACCAGTAATTTGCACAGTGCAACCTGTAGCCTATGCGCAGGAAAATCCACTGCGCAATAGCATCCGAAACATCCCACTGAGCAAAGAAATCCACTACACGAAAAAATCCAATGCGCGACAACCTTCTTTGTGCGACAACATCCTATGCACGATGAAATCCACTGCGCGAAAACATCCTATGCACGACAACCTTCTTTGTGTGACAACATCCTATGAGCGACAACCTTCTTTGAGCGACAACATCCTCTACGTGAAAACATTCTCTGTGCGACGATGTTCTCTACGCGGCAACATCCTCTGCGTGACAACATCCTCTGTGCGGTGCACAGTGAATTTTGCAGTACACAGTTGAAAAATGAAATGAGAATAAATAAATGATAAGCTTCCTTTTGAAAATGGCCCTTGGAGATGTTAGATGATGCCAGGCATAAAAACAACATGGGTTTTGATAGGCATGACTTTTTAAATTGTTGAGAAACCTCTAACCTTAGCCATGCAAATCATGGTGCTAACAGCTGGCTCCAATGGGGATGCTATCCTCCCTGTGTGGTAGAAAAAAATAGTAGACCAGGTGCCAATCCATTGGGCTTCTCCCAAACTCAACTTTCCAACTATAACTTGTAACATGCATCCGCTGAAAACCCAAAACTGTATATGCTCCAAACTGAAATCTCAAACTAAGCCGAAAAAGAAAACCGCAGTTTGGTAAAAGAAACGCTCGTAGTACTGAGCTTATTCACACTCCTACCTACCCTAACTGATGAAAAATATATCAATCAAGTGAAATCAAAGTGTCAATGCAACCATGCAAGAAATTTATCCACCTTTTGCTTTATTTGTACATGATTTCTCCAAAACTTGTTTACTGTTAATTCGTTCAAAAATTTATCTGTAAATTCCAATCTCAAAAAATTAAAAACATTGGGGTTGTTTACCGCCTCCAACAAAATTGCAATAGATCCTCCAAAACATGCATAAAACAAAAATCATGTTTCACTCCTTCCACTGCATCTTTGTTTTCATGTAATTCAACCTGTTGATTACCACAAAAAGGCTAAAGAATATGTGGAGACTGTTGGAAACAACAATCTTCTGAATTAGAAGATAGTGCTGGCTCAAATGAAACCCCTAGTGGAAAGCAATCCATATCTAACACTGATGTTGATTTACCATCATATTTATTTCAAACTGGTAGTTGATCACAGGATGCAAATTTGAACTGAAACAACTTTCCATGTAATCAACAAAAGGGTCATTAAAAATATGAGAAGGTTGTTGGTCATCTTCACTAATAAAAATTTTCTCATGTAAAACAATATCACTATGAATGCAATTAGACTTTACTACTTCCTCTGTTATCTCATGATTTACTTTCAACAATTCAAAGGAAGAAAAACAAAATGGAAGGCAGTTTTCATTTGCAAGTCCACTGCTTTCTTCATATTCAACATCATGCCTAGAGGATTTATGATTTGGAACATTACAAGAATTTTTCTTCAGCAATTCGAAAGAAGTGAAACACAATGGCAAGGTTCTTTCACTTGATTCAAAACCTTCTTCATTTTCTTCTTTGTAAATGTGATATGTAGGCTGATTGCTCTCATTACACTGCTGAAAATGAACATTTTCTGATAGAGGACATGCAATTGGTTGTTCTAGGAATTCAACATCATAATTGTCATCGTGTTTATCATATAAAGACGAATCAACAACATCTGCAATGTCATCTAACAGGAAAAATCTTGGTACATCAACATGCTCTTCAACAAGCTAATTCACAAATTCATTTTCTTGAATGTCTACAAATGAATACATAAAACAATTGATCTCGTGCTTATCATGGATCAGAATCTAAGTTAGCACCTTCTTTTCAATAAGAGGAATATAATCCTTTGCAAAATCATCAGCATTTAAAGCTTCAAGAGGACATATGAAATTATTGACCCTCTTCTCAAGATTCAAATCAGTTGTTCTTTGTTCATATTCATTGTCATGCTCTTTAGCAGCCAACTCCTCATTTCGAATATGTTTACATTCTTGAATATTTTCTTCAACTTCTTGAGCATTGTTAAACATCTGCTCCAAAGACATAGACTTCCTCTCCATCAAAATAAAAGATAAGTCTGGTTGAAAGGTTGTTACATAATGGAGCATGGAAGCAACTTCGGGAGGTTGTATTTCTTTAGGCAATTTATAATAAAGACTAGCAAACCTCCTACTGAAATTTGAGATGGTTTCATATTTCATTCTTCTCATGGAATAAAACTCTGAAAGGAGTAGATCCCATGACTTTTTCTCACCCCAAAACCTACAGAAAGCTTCTTTCAGTTCATCCCATGAACTAATCGACTGACGCTGCAAATGTCTGAGCCATGCTTTAGCATTTCCTTGTAAGGACTAAGAAAAGGACCTCACAGACACATCATCATGTTCGATCTCATAAAGGTCTATGAAATTCTGAAAGACTTGAATATGTTTTTCAGCTAATTGTCCATCAAGCTCTCCATCGAACCTAGGAAGATACTTATAATGTTTCAGAGGAAAGTCATGAAGGATGGAAGGAAATTTAAGAGGATTGTATCTTTCTTGAATCTTGGAGGGTGTAGGATTAAGAACAGAAGGTACAATATCATCTTTGGTTTCATTAATCTCAAAAGAATGGCTCAGAGGAAGGAGCTTGGTGAATATCGACTATACAAGAAGGAGGTATACCTATAGTTTGCAATGAAGGATACACAAGGGTAGATCTCTAGGATTCATTTAAACGCAGTAAGTGAATAAATATTCTTTTGAAAAACTCAGGAAAGGACAAAAATATATTGATAACATAGAAAAGTACTTTGTGAACTAAACTTAAGCTCGAGTACCTTATTTTCCCATACTGCTCTTCTATATCTCTGTCAACAAGTCTCATTCTCCAGTGGAGTCTTTGAATAACATTTGAAGCTTGATTGGAGTCACCATGAAAACTTTAGCTCTGGATTCTTCTGCCTATGGAATCACCTTCAACTGATTTTCTGATGTGTGGAGTCGCCAGAGAAGAAATACAACCAATATGTGCATAAGTGTCTGCTGCTCTCAGACCTTAGAACTGAAACAATGTCGTTCTTCCCAAGGAAAATTTTCAAATTCGTCCCATAATGTTAGCACTCCATAAATCTATTTGGATGATAAACAAAAGACAAAGGTAACATTTTTAACCAACTTTGAGACCCGAAACTAGCCTTTCGGGTCTAGAGAGGTCTCTCTCATAAATGGTGTGGTCTCCATGCAGGATATGGCTTTACAAACAATAGCTATATTTAACACCGATGATAAAAAATTTCTGGTTATATTGGCACAGAAAAGTAAAACTTGGGCTATGGGGTCGATCTGAGGAAGAGACAAAACAAATGACTCAGTGACTAGATTCGAGAGGAGAAGGCTAGGCGAGCAACAACCTTCAGTGTAAACCGTAAAGTGTGGTGGGAGAAAAACACAGGAAGTAACTTAAGAGCACCGCTGTGGACGAATTTGGAGTTAGCTTGAGAGGAAAACATTTTGTCTAAGTGGCGCGAACAAGGGGCGTTGTACAGCGAATCCGCAGGTTCAAAAATTAGTTTTGAAATAGACAGTATACGATATGAAATAAAATGTTACAGGAAACACATACGCAAAGAAAGAGACACAATACATCCAACTATCACAACTAGAATATTTTCATCAAATCACAGGACCTTTGCATTAAATTTCTGTCAAAAACTCAGATTATATACAATAGCAGTCGTTTACTCAATTTTCCAACCAACCTGGCTTACATAAAAATGATCCCCTTATATAGAAATATAATTTCACCCTTGGCTATTAGGTTCAAGCTACTCTCTCTTGGAATCATGGATCCATTTTCTTTGAAAGAGAACAATAACTTCAACAGATTCATTAAAAATAGAAAACCCAACTTTGTCAAATCATAATAGTAACCGAAATATTCTTTACAGTCATTTATCATGATCCAAATTCTTCCATATGGTTGTGATGAGCCATCATTTTCAATGTTGGACACTATGTCATCCTTGCATAGCAAGTTTGCTACACAACAGTAACCTACAGCAAAAACGCAGCAAAATGCGCAACAAACTAGTAAAATAGGCATTAAATATGACATCGTATCTCACCGATAAAAAAATATTTTTAGAAACTAAGAGAGGATTTTGTATTTAAGATCGTTATAAAGAAAAACCTCTCTCGGTTTCTTCAAATTCAACTCCATCTAGCCGTAATACGTGTCGCAAAAACATGTCTCGGACAGGAAATCACGAAAACTGAAAAATAAGGCTCCAAGATTCCTTCGAATATCCCAATCCGTGACACATTTTAAAAATGTGAGAGAGGTTTTTATTATTTGGTTTGTCCTCAAAAAAAAAATCTCGGGGATTTTCAAAATTCCTCCCCAAATGATCACAAATTGATCTTGAAGTTGACCACTAAACCAGTAATTTGCGCAGTGCGACCTGTAGCCTGTGCATAGGAAAATCCACTGCGCGACAGCATCCTATGCGTGATATCCCACTATGCAAAGAAATCCACTGCGTAACAAACTTCTTTGCGCGACAACATCCTATCCGCGACAACCTTATTTGTGCGACAACATCCTCTAAGAGACAACATCCTCTACACAATGATATTCTTTGGGCGACAACATCCTCTGCGCAACAACATCCTCTGTGTGGTGCACAGTGAATTTTGCAGTGCGCAATGAATTTTGCAGCTCACATTTGCAAATTGAAATGGGAATAAATAAATGATAAGCTTCCTTTTGAAAATGACCCTTGGAGATGTTAGATGATGCCAGGCATAAAAACAACATGGGTGATGATAGGCATGACTTTGCAAATTGTTGACAAACCTCTAACCTTAGCGATGAAAATCATGGTGCTAACAACTAGCTCCAATGGGGATGCTATCCTCCTTGTGAGGTAGCAAAGAATAGTAGACCAGGTGTCAATCCATTGGGATTCTCCCAAACTCAACTTTCCGACTATAGCTTGTAACCTACATCCGCTGAAAACCCAAAACTGTATATGCTCCAAACTGGAATCTCAAACTAAGCTGGAAAAAAAACCTGCATATTGCTACAAGAAATGCTCGTAGTACCGATATTATTCGCACTCCTACCTACCCTAACTGCTGAAAAATATGTCAATCAAGTGAAATCAAAGTGCCAATGCAACCATCCAAACACTTTATCCACCTTTTTCTTTCTTTGTACATGATTTCTCCAAAACTTGTTTACTGTTAATTCGTTCAAAAATTTATCTATAAATTCCAACCTCAAAAAATTAAAAACGTTGGGGTTGTTTACTGCCTCCAAAAAAAATGCAAATGGATCCGCCAAAACATTCATAAAACAACAATCATGTTTCACCCCTTCCACTGCATCCTTGTTTTCATGTAATTCAACCTGTTGATTACCACAAAAAGGTTGAAGAATACATGGAGACTACTGGAAATAACAATCTTTTGAATTAGAAGACAGTGTTGGCTGAAATGAAACCCCTAGTGGCAGGCAATCCATATCTAACACCGATGTTGATTTACCATCATATTTATTTCCAAGCTGGTAGTTGGTCACAGGGTGCAAATCTGAACTGAAACAACTTTCCATATAATCAACAAAAGGGTCATTAAAAGTATGAGAAGGTTGTTGGTCCTCTTCACTGATAACAATTTCTCATGTAAAACAATGTCACTATGAATGCAATTAGAATTCACTGCATCCTCTGTTATCTCATGATTTACTTTCACCAATTCAAAGGAAGAAAAACAAAATGGAAGGCGGTTTTCATTTGCAAGTCCACTTCTTTCTTCATATTCAACATCATGCCTGGAGGATTTTTGATTTGGAACATTACAAACATTTTTTCTTCAGCAATTCGAAAGAAGCAAAACACAATGGCAAGGTTCTTTCACTTGATTCAAAACCTTCTTCATTTTCTTCTTTGTAACTGTGATATGTAGGTTGATTGCTCTCATTACACTGCTGAAAATGAACATTTTATGATAGAGAACATCCAGCTGGTTGTTCTAGGAATTCAACATCATAATCATCATCATATTTATCATATAAATACAAATCAACAACATCTGCTATGTCATCTAACAAGAAAAATCTTGGTACATCAACCTGCTCTTCAAAACACTGATTTGCAAATTCATTTTCTTAATTGTCTACAAATGAATACATAAAACAATCGATCTCGTGTTTATCATGGAATGGATCAGAATCTAATTTAGCACCTTCTTTTTCAATAAGAGGAATATAATCCTTTGCAAAATCATCAGCATTTAAAGCTTCAAGAGGACATATGAAATTATTGACCCTCTTCTCAAAATTCAAATCAATTGTTCTTTGTTCATATTCATTGTCATGCTCTTTAGCATCCAACTCCTCATTTCGAATCTGTTTACATGCTTGAATATTTTCTTCAACTTCTTGAGAATTGTTGAACATTTGCTGCAAAGACATAGACTTCCTCTCCATCAAAAGAAAAGATAAGTCTGGTTGAAAGGTTGTTACATAATGGAGCATGGTAGCAACTTCAGGAGGTTGGATTTTTTTAGGGAGTTTATAATAAAGTCCAGCAAACCTCCTACTAAAATTTGAAATGGTTTCATCTTTCATTCTTCTCATGGCATAAAACTTTGAAAGGAGTATATCCCATGACTTTTTCTCACCCCAAAACAACGGAAAGATTCTTTCAATTCATCCCACGAGCTAATCGACTGAGGCTGCAAATGTTTGAACCATGCTTTGGCATGTCATTGTAAGGACTGAGAAAAGGACCTCATAGACACATCATCATGTTCAATCTCAAAAAGGTCTATGAAATGATCAAAGACTTGAATATGTTTTTTAGCTGATTATCCATCAAGCTCTCCATCGAACCTAGGAAGATACTTATAATGTTTTAGAGGAAAGTCATGAAGGATGGAAGGAAATTTAAGAGGACTGTATCTTTGTTGAATCTTGGAGGGTGTAGGATTAAGAACAGAAGGTACAAGATCAACTTTGGTTTCATTAAGCTCAAAAGAATGATCATGAACATCATATGACTTAGAGGAAAGATCTTGGTGAATATTGACTATACAAGAAGGAGGTATACCTATAGTTTGCAATGAAGGATACAAAAGGCTAGATCTCTGGGATTCATTTGAACGCAGTAAGTGAAGAAATATTCTTTTGAAAAACTCAGGAAAGGACAAGAATATATTTATAACACAGAAAAGTACTTCTTGAACTAAACTTAAGCTCGAGTGCCTTATTTTCCCATACTTCTCTTCCATATCTCTGTCAACAGGTCTCATTCTCCAGTGGAGTCTTTGAATTGCTTTGAAGCTTGATTGGAGTTGCCATGAAAACTTTAGCTCTGGATTCTTCTACTAGTGGAATCACCTTCAACTAATTTTATGATGTGTGGAGTCACTAGAGCATAAATACATCCAATATGTGCCTAAGTGTCTGCTGCTCTCAAACCTTAGAACTAAAAAAATGTCGTTCTTCCCACGGAAAATTTTCAAATTCATCCTCGGCAACGGTGCTAGAAGGTTATCACTCCATAAATCTATTTGGTTGATAAACAGATGATGAAGGTAACTTTTTCAATGAACTTTGAGACCTGAAACTAGCCTTTTGGGTCTAGAGAGGGCTCTCTCAGAAATGGCGCGGTCTCCGCGTAGGATATGGATTTGCAAACAATGGCTAGATTTAACATCAATGATAAAATGTTTATGCTTATATTGGCACAGAAAAGTAAAACTTGGGCTATGGGGTCGATCTGAGGAAGAGACGAAACAAATGACTTAGTGACTGGATTTGAGAGGAGAAGGCTAGGCGAGCAACAACCTTCAGTGTAAATTGTAAAGTGTGGCGGGAGAAAAACACAGGAAGTAACTCAAGAGCGCCATTATGGATGAATTCAGAGTTAGCTTGAGAGGAAAACGTTTTGTCTAAGTGGAGCGAACAAGGGGCGTTGTACAATGAATCAGTAGGTTCAAAAATTAGTTATGAAATAGACAGTATAAGATATGAAATAAAAGGTGACAGGAAACACATACCCAAAGAAAGAGACACAATACATCCAACTATCACAACTAGAATCTTTTCATCAAATCACAAGACCTTTGCATTAAATTTCGGTCAAAAACTCAGATTACATACAATAGTAGTCATTTACTCAATTTGCCAACCAACCTGGCTTACAAAAAATGATCCCCTTATATAGAAAGCTAATGCCACCTTTGCCTGTTAGGGTCAAACTACTCTCTCTTGGAATCATGGATCCGTTTTCTTTGAAAGAGAATAATAACTTCAATGGATTCACTAAAAATAGAAAACCCGACTTTGCCAAATCATAATCGTAACTGAAATATTATTTACAATCATTGATCATGATCCAAATTCGACCATATGGTTGTGATGAGCCATAATTTTCACTGCTGGACACTTTGTCATCCCTGCACAACAAGTTTGTTGTGCAACAGTAACCTACAACAAAAATGCAGCATAATGCGCAACAAACTGGTAAAATAGGTGTTAAATATGACATAGTATCACACAGATAAAAAACTATTTTTATAAATTGAGAGATTTTTTCATATTTAAGATCGTTAAAAAGAAAAACCTCTCTCGATTTCTTGAAGTTCATCTCCAGCTAGCTCAAAGATTGCTTCGAATATCCCAATCCGTGACACATTTTAAAAATATGAGAGAGGTTTAAATTATCTGGTTTGTCCTCGACAAAAACCTCTCAAGGATTTTCAAAATTCCTCTCCCGTTGGTCGCAAATTGATCTTGAAGTTGACCACTAAACCAGTAATTTGTGCAGTGCGACCTGTAGCCTGTGCGCAGAAAAATCCACTGTGCGACAGCTGTTAGATTACTGAGAGGGGGGTTGAATCAGTAATAAAGCAATTTAATCCATTTTAACCATATAATCCAAGTTTTATGTCAATGAAGCATTATCGTCCAATAACTGTAGAGTAAATAAGCAATGAACAAATGAACAAACATACACATGCACAGTACATCGGTGTTTTAAGTGGAAACCCAAGTCGGGAGAAAACTACATAATGATTTTTCTTATATGTCTTGAAGAATTACATTCATTGGAAGCACCAAATTCCTTTGTTTTCCAGCTGCAACTGGAAGGAGGCTCCAACCCCCTAGTTTCTCAGGCTACAACCTGAGGGAAGCTCCAACTCCCCAATTCTCTAGCTACAACCAGAAGGAGGCTACAACCCCCTATGTTCTCCGGCTACAACCGGAAGGTGGCTACAACCACCTGTCCTTGCCCTGTCCTGCCACCCTTAAGTAGAAGTAGAATGATGAACCACTGTCACACTATCACTGTGAGATATATCGATGTAAACTTGTACCAATAAATCTAAACCATGCATCAACCATGCATCAACCTGTACCATAAACAAGTGCATCAACCATGCACCAACCTGTAATCAACCTGTACCTTAAACAAGTGCATCAACCATGCACCAACCTCAACAAAAACCCCTCATCAATTTCATCATCCAAATCTGATTTGTACCTCTGTAATAGACCTAGTGTATATCATCACATTTCTGCAAACCTTCCTTAACAAAAGACTAGCATTTTCATCAAACTTGTTTTTAGTCTCACATGCCTAGTTTTGGATTAGTCAACAACCCTGACTTGAAGTAATCATAACTTTGAACCTGTAATGTATAAAGATCTGAAACTGATACACAATGTTCTTCAGTGT
>JASDQU010370668.1:62855-75467 GCA_032191745.1 Picea mariana | reverse complement strand
CCCCAATATATCGCTGAGAGTACATGAGATGAATATTTGCTACAACACCTACTGGGGCATCTAGGAACTAGGGAAAATTCTCCCCTCTCCTGGATAGCCCAGTGATAAAGTAAATATCCTCCTCATTGGGATGGTACCATTGATCAGGGATGAGGAGGCTACAACCTAGAGTGCCCCTTCAGTGATGTAGCCTCTTCATAGTACTTAAAGAGGCCTACATTCCTCAAGAGAACATGAGTCGTTGTATTAATAGGGAGAGGGTACAAATCCCTCTCCCTCTCCCTTGCCTCCCATTCCTGTGCAAAATTGTACAGGTCCACCCTCTACTCCTGTTGTTGTTGTTTCTCTCTTCGCTCACATCTCTGCATGATTAACATATGAAATACATCAACCTCACTCATACATAAAACATAAAAAAATCTACTAAATGAGAAATTTATTTATAAATACGGAAAAATAACTTCATTCAAAAAATAAGTAAATTTCATAATCGGTGTGCACAAAAAATAGTCAAGCACCGCCCGTGGTGCATACATAACTTGTGAGCACCGCCCACAGTGCGCTAATGTAAACTAACACATCGCATAAATTTGTTATATTATGTTATGCGATGCATTGTATAACTCTACTGTGTTGTATATACTTCAAACAAACCTAGGGTTTTTTATCCTAAGGTTTTCCCTATGTTTATTAGTCATTATTCAGTCTCCTATAGTTTAGGGAGAACATTCATTTTCCTACATTCTATGAGAATATTCTCTTCAGTTCACACTTCAGTTTGATCAGTTGAGTGAAGTCTTAATGCCACATTGGTTTCATCACCATGCAACATTGGGATCATCACCTGCTAATGTTCATTGTCCTTGGGATTATCACCAAACTAGCGCATTACTCATGATTCCCCGATATCCTCCTCACTTCACTCTCTTTCAATCAGTTAATTGAAGGTTGAGAGACTAGTTAACTCAGACTAGGTTGCAATTAACTCCTATAAATTTTGGTGTGTTTCCATATCACTCTAGACCACCACTATGGCGCATCGGCTTCTCCTCCAGTGCACATTAGTTGAGTTATACATAGTATATCATGTGTAAATTATCATTCATTCATTTTTGGTTAATGCAAATACTTTGATTCTCACTCTCTCGTTTCCATGTTTTCTCTTTTCTCTGCAAACTGTGTATGTTTTCTTGCTAACTAGATCTTATCTGTGCAGATTCATCCACATTTACATGGTACCAAAGCCGACGGATTGCTAGGAAAAAGACACACCATATTCTTTTTGCAAGTACTGGAGATTAATGACAATGGGAAAAATGGAATTTCCAAAAGAATTCATTCTTACACCGTACAATTTATTTGCATGGAAGGAAAAGATGATAATGCATATTCGAAATCGAGGATTATATAGGTTAACCATGGACACAGAGACCGAACCCACATCAGCCATAGAAAAATCCAAGTATCTAAATCGGATGGATGAAGTGTTTGGAACTATTTTCAGTCTCATTTCTCCTGAGCTCCTCTTTCATAGATCCTCCTGTAAAACCCCCAATGAAGTCTGGACCATGGAAGGAATTTTTGGAAAACAAGATGAGATGAGGGGACATATACTCGAGGTGGAATTTCTCACTTTGGATTCAAAAACCTTCGACAATCTCCAATATTTCTTTACTAAATATAAGGATTTATTGTCGCAACTCAAGGCTTGCGGGGTTGATAAATCTAAGGAGGAGAAACAAATGGTTCTTACCATCCTCTCCAAACTTGGTCTGGAATACTCAGTGTTTGTATCCACATTTCATTCAGTTAGGCTCGCCTCTGGACCTACCTGGAAAATTCCTTCACTTAAGGTCTTTATTGAGTCTCTGACACAAGAGAAGAACAAGCTCATCAACATGGGAAAAATCAAGGGCCCAAAGGTGCATGCACTTGTTGTGCAAGATGGTAGCATTCACCAAAATCATAAATATAAAAACCAAGACAAAAGGAAGGAACATGCAAATCCAAAGAAAGAAGGGTACTCAAAACCCTTTAATGGTTCCTCCGGATCGAAAGGTGGAAAGGGAAGAAAAGGGGAGAAATGCACTTACTTCCATAAATGATTCCATTCAAAATCTACATGTATGCAGAAATAGATAGATCAAATGGCCCAAATACCTCTGTTAGCACTCCGTAAATCTATTCGAATGATAAACAGATGACGAAGGTAACTTTTTCAACCAACTTTGAGACATGAAACTAGCCTTTCGGGTCTAGAGAGGGATATCTCAGAAATGGCACGATCTCCGCGCAGGATATGGATTTGCAAACAATGGCTATATTTAACACCAATGATAAAATGTTTCTGGTTATATTGGTGCAGAAAAGTAAAACTTCGGCTATGGGGTCAATCTAAGGAAGAGACAGAACAAATGATTCAATGATTGGATCTGAGAGGATAAGGCTAGGCGAGCAACGACCTTCAGTGTAAACCGTAAAGTGTGGCAGGAGAAAAACACAGGAAGTAACTCAAGAGAGCCACTGTGGACGAATTCAGAGTTAGCTTGAGAGGAAAACGTTTTGTTTAAGTGGCGTGAACAAGGGGCATTGTACAACGAATCCGCAGGTTCGAAAATTCGTTCCGAAATAGACAGTATAAGATATGAAATAAAAGGTGACAGGAAACGCATACGCAAAGAAAGAGACACAATACATCCAACTATCACAACTAGAATATTTTCATCAAATCACAAGACCTTTGAATTAAATTTCAGTCAAAAACTCAGATTACATACAATAGCAGTCGTTTACTCAATTTGCCAACCAACCTGGCTTACATAAAAATGATCCCCTTATATAGAATGCTAATTTCACCCTTGGATTTTAGGTTCGATCTACTCTCTCCTGAAATCATGGATCTGTTTTCTTTGAAGGAGAACAATAACTTCAACGGATTCACTAAAAATAGAAAACCCGACTTTGCCAAATCATAATCGTAACCAAAATATTCTTTACAGTCATTGATAATAATCCAAATTCAACCATATGGTTGTGATGAGCCATCATTTGCACTGTTGGACACTCTGTCATCCTTGCACAACAAGTTTTCTACGCAATAGTAACCTACGACAAAAATGCAGCAAAATGTGCAACAAACTAGTAAAATATGCGTTAACGATGACATCGTATCTCATTGATAAAAACCTATTTTTAGAAACTGAAAGAGGTTTTTGTATTTAAGATCGTTATAAATAAAACCCTCTCTCAGTTTCTTGAAATTCATCTATAGCTGGCTGGAATACGTGTCTCAAAAACATGTCTCGGACAAGAAATCACGAAAACTAAAAAATAGGGCTCAAATATTCCTTAGAATATCCCAATCCGTGACACATTTTAAACATATGAGAGAGGTTTTTATTATTTTGTGTGTCCTCGACAAAAACTTCTCGGGGATTTTCAAAATTCCTCTCCAGTTGGTCGCAAATTGATCTTGAAGTTGACCACTAAACTAGTAATTTCCACAGTGCGACCTGTAGCCCGTGTGTAGGAAAATCCACTGCACGACAGCATCATATGCGTGACAGCCCACTACATGAAGAAATACACTGTGCGAAAACATGCTATGTGCGACAACATCCTATGCGTGATGAAATCCACTGCGTGATAAAATCCTATGCGCGACAACCTTCTTTGCACGATAACAACCTATGCGTGACAACCTTTTTTGCGCGACAACATCCTCTGCGTGAAAAAATTCTCTGCGCGACAACATCCTTTGCGCAGTGCGTAGTGAATTTTGCAATGTGCAATGAATTTTGCAGCGCGCAGTTGCAAATTGAAATGGGAATAAATAAATGATAAGCTTCCTTTTGAAAATGGCCCTTGGAGATGTTAGAGGATGGCAGGCATAAAAACAACATGGGTGCTGACAGAAACAACTTTGAAAATTGTTGACAAACTTCTAACCTTAGCCATGAAAATCATGGTGCTAACAGCTTGCTCCAACGTGAATGCTATCCTCCCTGTGAGGTAGCAAAGAATAGTAGACCAGGTGACAATCCATTGGGCTTCTCCCAAACTCAACTTTCCAAATATAACTTGTAATTTGCATCCGCTGAAAACTCAAAACTGCATATGCTCCAAACTGAAATCTGAAACTAAGTTGAAAAAGAAAACTGTAGATTGCTAAAAGAAATGCTTGTAGTACTGAGCTTATTCGCATTCCTACCTACCCTAACTGTTGAAAAAGATGTCAATCAATTGAAATCAAAGTGCCAATGCAACCATGCAATTAGTTTACCCACCTTTTGCTTTCTTTGTACATGCTTTCTCCAAAACTTGTTTACTGTTAATTCGTTCAAAAATTTATCTATAAATTCCAATCTCAAAAAATTAAAAACATCGGGGTTGTTTACCGCCTCCAACAAAACTACAAATGGATCCTCCAAAACATGCATAAAACAACAATCATGTTTCACCACTTCCATTACATCATTGTTTTCATGTAATTCAACTTGTTGATTACTATAAAAAGGTTGAAGAATATGTGGAGAATGCTAGAAATAACAATCTTCTGAATTAGAAGATAGTGCTGGCTGAAATGAAACCCCTAGTGGCAAGCAATCCATATATAACACTGATGTTGATTTACAATCATATTTATTTCCAAGCTGGTAGTTGATCACAGGCCGCAAATCTGAATCGAAACAACTTTCCATGTAATCAACAAAAGGTTCATTAAAAGTATGAGAAGGTTGTTGGTCCTCTTCACTGATAACAATTTTCTCATGTAAAACAATGTAACTGTGAATGCAATCAGACTTCACTGCTTCCTCTGTTATTTCATGATTTACTTTCAATAATTCAAAGGAAGAAAAACAAAATGGAAGGCGGTTTTCATTTGCAAGTCCATTGCTTTCTTCATATTCAACATCATGCCTTGAGGATTTCTGATTTGGAACATTACAAAAAATTTTCTTCAGCAATTGGAAAGAAGCAAAACACAATGGCAAGGTTCTTTCACTTGATTCAAAGCCTTCTTCATTTTCTTCTTTGTAACTGTGATATGTAGGCTGATTGCTCTCATTACACTGCTGAAAATGAACATTTTATGATAGAGAACATACAACTAGTTGTTCTAGGAATTCAACATCATAATCATCATCATGTTTATCATGTATAGACAAATCAACAACATCTGCAATGTCATCTAACAGGAAAAATCTTGGTACATCAACTTGCTCTTCAACAAGCTGATTTGCAAATTCATTTTCTTGACTGTCTACAAATGAATACATAAAACAATCGATCTTGTGATTATCATGGAATGGATCAGAATCTAAGTTAGCACCTTCTTTTTCAATAAGAGGAATATAATCCTTTGCAAAATCATCAACATTTAAAGCTTCAATAGGACATATGAAATTATTGACCCTCTTCTTAGGATTCAAATCAATTGTTCTTTGTTCATATTCATTGGCATGCTCTTTAACATCCAACTCCTCATTTCGAATTTATTTACATGCTTGAATATGTTCTTCAACTTCTTGAGAATTTTTGAACATCTGATGCAAAGACATAGAATTCCTCTCCATCAAAAGAAAATATAAGTCTGGTTGAAAGGTTGTTACATAATGGAGCATGGCAACAACTTCAGGAGGTTGGATTTCTTTAGGCAGTTTATAATAAAAACTAGCAAACCTCCTACTGAAATTTGAGATGGTTTCATATTTCATTCTTCTCATGGAATAAAACTTTGAAAGGATTAGATCCCATGACTTTTTCTCACCCTAAAACCTACATAAATCATCTTTCAGTTTATCCCATGAGCTAATCGACTGAGGCTGCAAATGTCTGAACCATGCTTTGGCATCTCCTTGTAAGGACTGAGAAAAGGACCTCATAGACACATCATCATGTTAGATCTCAAAAAGGTCTATGAAATGATCAAAGACTTGAATATTTTTTTCAGCTGATTTTCCATCAAGCTCTCCATCGAACTTAGGAAGATACTTATAATGTTTCAAAGGAAATTCATGAAGGATGGAAGGAAATTTAAGAGGACTATATCTTTCTTGAATCTTGGAGGGTGTAGGATTAAGAACAGAAGGTACAAGCTCAGCTTTGGTTTCATTAAGCTCAAAAGAATGATAATGAACATCATATGGCTCAAAGGAAGGAGCTTGGTGAATATCATCTATACAAGAAGGAGGTATACCTATAGTTTGCAATGAAGGATACACAAGGGTAGATCTCTGGGATTCATTTGAATGCAGTAAGTGAAGAAATATTCTTTTGAAAAACTCAAGAAAGGACAAGAATATATTGATAACACAGAAAAGTACTTCGTGAACTAAACTTAAGCTCGAGTACCTTATTTTCCCATACCGCTCTTCCATATCTCTGTCAACAGGTCTCATTCTGTAGTGGAGTCTTTGAATCACATTTGAAGCTTGATTGGAGTCGCCATGAAAACTTTAGCTCTGGATTCTTCTACCTATGGAATCACCTTCAACTGATTTTCTGATGTGTGGAGTCGCCAGAGTAGAAATACAACCAATATGTGCATAAGTGTCTGCTGCTCTCAGACTTTAAAACTGAAACAATGTCATTCTTCCCAAGGAAAATTTTCAAATTCGTCCCCGGCAACGGTGCCATAATGTTAGCACTCTGTAAATCTATTTGGATGATAAACAGATGATGAAGGTAACTTTTTCAACCAACTTTGAGACTTGAAACTAGTCTTTCGGGTCTAGAGAGGGCTCTCTCATAAATGGTGTGGTCTCCGCGCAGGATATGGATTTACAAACAATGGCTATATTTAACACCGATGATAAAATGTTTCTGGTTATATTGGCGTAGAAAAGTAAAACTTGGGCTATGGGGTCGATCCGAGGAAGAGACAAAACAAATGACTCAGTGACTGGATTCGAGAGGAGAAGGCTAGGCGAGCAACAAACTTCAATGTAAACCGTAAAGTGTGGCAGGAGAAAAACACAGGAAGTAACTTAAGAGCACCGCTGTGGACGAATTCAGAGTTAGCTTGAGAGGAAAACATTTTGTCTAAGTGGCGTGAACAAGGGGCCTTGTACAACGAATCCACAGGTTCGAAAATTAGTTCTGAAATAGACAGTATAAGATATGAAATAAAATGTTACAGGAAACACATACTCAAAGAAAGAGACACAATACATCCAACTATCACAACTAGAATCTTTTCATCAAATCACAGGACCTTTGCATTAAATTTCAGTCAAAAACTCAGATTACATACAATAGCAGTCGTTTACTCAATTTGCCAACCAACCTGGCTTACATAAAAACGATCCCCTTATATAGAAAGATAATTTTACCCTTGGTTGTTAGGGTCGAGCTACTCTCTCCTGGAATCATGGATCCATTTTCTTTGAAAGAGAACAAT
Source organism: Picea mariana (assembly GCA_032191745.1). Classification (NCBI taxonomy): domain Eukaryota; kingdom Viridiplantae; phylum Streptophyta; class Pinopsida; order Pinales; family Pinaceae; genus Picea; species Picea mariana. The sequence continues at coordinate 68,065 of JASDQU010370668.1, read as the reverse complement.
AACTTCAACAAATTCATTCAAAATAGAAAATTGGACTTTGCCAAATCATAATAGTAACCGAAATATTCTTTACAGTCACTGATCATGATCCAAATTCATCCATATGGTTGTGATGAGACATCATTTTCGTTGTTGGACACTATGTCATCCCTGCACAACAAGTCTTCTACGCAGCAGTAACCTACAACAAAAACGCAACAAAATGCGTAACAAACTAGTAAAATAGGTGTTAAATATGACATCATATCTCACCGATAAAAAAATATTTTTAGAAACTGAGAGATGTTTTTGTATTTAAGATCATTATAAAGAAAAACCTCTCTCAGTTTCTTCAAATTTAGCTCCATCTAGCCGGAATACGTGTCGCAAAAACATGTCTTGGACAGGAAATCACGAAAACTAAAAAATAAGGCTCAAAGATTCCTTCGAATATCCCAATCCGTGACACATTTTAAAAATGTGAGAGAGGATTTTATTATTTGGTTTGTCCTTGACAAAAATTTCTCGGGGATTTTTAAAATTCCTCCCCAGATGATCACAAATTGATCTTGAAGTTGACCACTAAACCAATAATTTGCGCAGTACGACCTGTAGCCTGTGCACAGGAAAATCCACTGCGTGATAGCATCCTATGCGCGATAGCCCACTGCATAAAGAAATCCACTTTGCGGAAACATCCTATGCGTGAAAAACTTCTTTGCTCGACAACATCCTATGCGCGACAACCTTCTTTGCATGACAACATCCTCTGAGAGACAACATCCTCTGCGCAACGACATTCTCTGCGTGACAACATCCTCTGCGTGACAACATCCTCTGCATGGTGCACAGTGAATTTTGCAGTGCGCGTTTGCAAATTGAAATGGGAATAAATAAATGATAAGCTTCCTTTTGAAAATGACCCTTGGAGATGTTAGATGATGCCAGGCATAAAAACAACATGGGTGATGGCAGGCATGACTTTGGAAATTGTTGACAAACCTCTAACCTTAGCGATGAAAATCATGGTGTTAACAACTGGCTCCAATGGGGATGCTATCCTCCCTGTGAGGTAGAAAAGAACAGTAGACTAGGTGTCAATCCATTGGGCTTCTCCCAAACTCAACTTTCCAACTATAGCTTGTAACCTACATCTGCTGAAAACCCAAAACTGTATATGCTCCAAACTGAAATCTCAAACTAAGCCAAAAAAGAAAACTGCATATTGCTAAAAGAAATGCTCGTAGTACTGAGATTATTCGCACTCCTACCTACCCTAACTGCTGAAAAATATGTCAATCAAGTGAAATCAAAGTGCCAATGCAACCATGCAAGCACTTTATCCACCTTTTTTTTTCTTTGTACATGCTTTCTCCAAAACTTGTTTACTGTTAATTCGTTCAAAAATTTATCTATAAATTCCAACCTCAAAAAATTAAAAACATTGGGGTTGTTTACTACCTCCAAAAAAACTGCAAATGGATCCTCCAAAACATGCATAAAACAACAATCATGTTTCACCCCTTCCACTGCATCCTTGTTTTCATGTAATTCAACCTATTGATTACCCCAAAAGGCTAAATAATATGTGGAGACTGCTGGAAATAACAATCTTTTGAATTAGAAGACAGTGTTGGCTGAAATGAAACCCCTAGTGGCAAGCAATCCATATCTAACACCAATGTTGATTTACCATCATATTTATTTCTAAGTTGGTAGTTGATCACAGGGTGCAAATCTGAACCAAAACAACTTTCCATATAATCAACAAAAGGGTCATTAAAAGTATGAGAAGGTTGTTGGTCCTCTTCACTGATAACAATTTTCTCATGTAAAACAATGTCACTATGAATGCAATTAGACTTCACTGCTTCCTCTGTTATCTCATGATTTACTTTCAACAATTCAAAGGAAGAAAAACAAAATGGAAGGCGGTTTTCATTTGCAAGTCCACTTCTTTCTTCATATTCAACATCATGCCTGGAGGATTTCTGATTTGGAACATTACAAACATTTTTTCTTTAGCAATTCGAAAGAAGAAAAACACAATGGCAAGGTTCTTTCACTTGATTCAAAACCTTCTTCATTTTCTTCTTTGTAACTATGATATGTAGGTTGATTACTCTCATTACACTGCTGAAAATGAACATTTTCTGATAGAGAACATGCAACTAGTTGTTCTAGGAATTCAACATCATAATCATCATCATGTTTATCATATAAATACAAAACAACAACATCTGCAATGTCATCTAACAGGAAAAAGCTTGGTACATCAACCTTCTCTTCAACAAGTTGATTTGAAAATTCATTTTCTTAATTGTCTACAAATGAATACATAAAACAATCGATCTTGTGATTATCATGGAATGGATCAGAATCTAATTTAGCACCTTCTTTTTCAATAAGAGGAATATAATCCTTTGCAAAATCATCAACATTTAAAGCTTCAAGAGGACATATGAAATTATTGACCCTCTTCTCAAAATTCAAATCAATTGTTCTTTGTTCATATTCATTGTCATGCTCTTTAGCATCCAACTCCTAATTTCGAATCTGTTTACATGCTTGAATATTTTCTTCAACTTCTTGAGCATTGTTGAACATCTTCTGCAAAGACATAGACTTCCTCTACATCAAAAGAAAAGATAAGTCTGGTTCAAAGGTTGTTACATAATGGAGCATGGTAGCAACTTTAGGAGGTTGGATTTCTTTAGGGAGTTTATAATAAAGACTAGCAAACCTCCTACTGAAATTTGAAATGGTTTCATCTTTCATTCTCCTCATGGCATACAACTATGAAAGGAGTATATCCCATGACTTTTTCTCACCCCAAAACCTACGGAAAGCTTCTTTCAGTTCATCCCACGAGCTAATCGACTGAGGCTGCAAATGTCTGAACCATGCTTTGGCATGTCCTTGTAAGGATTGAGAAAAGGACCTCATAGACACATCATCATGTTCAATCTCAAAAAGGTCTATGAAATGCTCAAAGACTTGAATATGTTTTTTAGTTGATTGTCCATCAAGCTCTCCATCAAACCTAGGAAGATACTTATAATGTTTCAGAGGAAAGTCATGAAGGATGGAAGGAAATTTAAGAGGACTATATCTTTGTTGAATCTTGGAGGGTGTAGGATTAAGAACAGAAGGTACAAGATCAACTTTGGTTTCATTAAGCTCAAAAGAATGATCATGAACATCATATGGCTCAGAGGAAAGATCTTGGTGAATATCGACTATACAAGGAGGTATACCTATAGTTTGGAATAAAGGATACATAAGGCTAGATCTCTGGGATTCATTTGAACGCAGTAAGTGAAGAAATATTCTTTTGAAAAACTCAGGAAAGGACAAGAATATATTGATAACACAGAAAAGTACTTCTTGAACTAAACTTAAGCTCGAGTACCTTATTTTCCCATACTTCTCTTCCATATCTCTGTCAACAGATCTCATTCTCCAGTGGAGTCTTTGAATCGCATTTAAATCTTGATTGGAGTCGCCATGAAAACTTTAGCTCTGGATTATTCTGCCAGTGGAATCACCTTCAACTGATTTTCTGATGTGTGGAGTCACTAGAGCATAAATACAGCCAATATGTGCCTAAGTGTCTGCTGCTCTCAAACCTTAGAACTAAAACAATGTTGTTCTTCCCACGGAAGATTTTCAAATTCATCCCTGGCAACAGCGTCAGAATGTTATCACTCCATAAATCTATTTGGTTTATAAACAAACAATGAAGGTAACTTTTTCAACGAACTTTGAGACCCGAAACAAGCCTTTCAGGTCTAGAGAGGGCTCTCTCAGAAATGGCGCGACCTCCGCGCAAGATATGGCTTTGCAAACAATGGTTAGATTTAACATCTATGATCAAATGTTTATGGTTATATTGGCGCAGAAAAGTAACACTTGGGCTATGGGGTCGATCTGAGGAAGAGACAGAACAAATGACTTAGTGACTGGATTTGAGAGGAGAAGGCTAGGCAAGAAACAACCTTTAGTGTAAACCGTAAAGTGTGGCGGGAGAAAAACACAAGAAGTAACTCAAGAGCATCGTTGTGGACGAATTCAGAGTTAGCTTGAGAGGAAAACGTTTTGTCTAAGTGGGGCGAACAAGGGGCGTTGTACAGTGAATCGACAAGTTCAAAATTTCGTTCTGAAATAGATAGTATAAGATATGAAATACAAGGTGACAGGAAACACATATGCAAAGAAAGAGACACAATACATCCAACTATCACAACTAGAATCTTTTCATCAAATCACAGGACCTTTGCATTAAATTTCGGTCAAAAACTCAAATTACATACAATAGCAGTCGTTTACTCAATTTGCTAACCAACCTGGCTTACATAAAAATGATCCCCTTATATAGAAAGCTAATGTCACCCTTGGTTGTTAGGGTCGAGCTACTCTCTCCTGGAATGATGGATCCATTTTCTTTGAAAGAGAATAATAACTTCAATGGATTCATTAAAAATAGAAAACCCGACTTTGCCAAATCATAATCGTAACCGAAATATTCTTTACAATCATTGATCATGATCCAAATTCAACCATATGGTTGTGATGAGCCATAATTTTCACTGCTGGACACTTTGTCATCCCTACACAACAAGTCTTCTACGCAACAGTAACCTACAACAAAAATGCAGCAGAATGCACAACAAACTGGTAAAATAGGCATTAAATATGACATAGTATCGCACTAATAAAAAACTATTTTTATAAATTGAGAGAGTTTTTTTTATTTAAGATCGTTATAAAGAAAAACTTCTCTCGGTTTCTTGAAATTCATCTCCAGTGGGCTCAAAGATTCCTTTGAATATCCCAATCCGTGACACATTTTAAAAATATGAAAGAGGTTTTAATTATTTGTTTTGTCCTCGACAAAAACCTCTCGGGGATTTTTAAAATTCCTCTCTTGTTGGTCTCAAATTGATCTTGAAGTTGACCACTAAATCAGTAATTTGCGCAGTGCGACCTGTAGCCTGTGCGCAGGAAAATCCACTGCGCGACAGCTGTTGGATTACTGAGAGGGGGGGTGAATTAGTAACAGAGAAATTTAATCCATTTTAACCATATAATCCAAGTTTTATGTCAATAAATAATTATCATCCAATAACTGTAGAGTAAATAAGCAATGAACAAATGAACAAACATACACATACACAGTACATCATTGTTTTACATGGAAACCCAAATCGGGAGAAAACTACGAAATGATT
>JASDQU010370668.1:51590-62755 GCA_032191745.1 Picea mariana | reverse complement strand
GTGACGTTCCACATACCACCAGAAATAGAATGGAAAGAACTATCCATCTAGGATAGTTTACTTGAAAAATTAATTTTCCTTCATCTCATTATTCCACAATTAAGCATGGGTCCTATTAATCCACAAAGCATCTCCCGTGAGGGCTTTCACCATAAGGGGAGCACTTTGGAGTTCATCTATCTTTACTTCTTATCAGCCATGACAAGACAATAATGAGTCATATTTACATCAAGCAATATTGGGTCCATTACCCAAATGTTTGTGTTGCGGGGATTTCTTCAAGGGTTGACATCAATGACAACCAACCTTAATCAACAACAACATCCTATGTGTGACAACCTTCTTTGTGCGAAATCATCCTATGCGCGACGAAATCCACTGCAATACACCATCCTATCTTCTTTGCACGACAACATCCTCTGCATGACAAAATCCTCTTCGTGAAAACATTCTCTGCTCAACAAAATCCTCTGCACGACATCATCCTCTATGCGGTGGGCAGTGAATTTTGCAGTGCGCAATGAATTTTGTAGCACACAGTTGCAACTTGAAATGGGAATAAATAAATGATAAGATTCCTTTTGAAAATGGCCCTTGGATATTTTAGATGATGCCAGGCATAAAAACAACATGGGTGTTGACAAGCATGACTTTGCAAATTGTTGACAAACCTCTAACCTTAGCCATGAAAATCATGGTGCTAACAACTTCAACAAAACAACCTTGGAGAGAGCATCCTCAAGGGTATTGAGAAGAAGCCAAAAGATCAAAATCCCAAGAAAGGTGATTCTATCCATGCTTTGATTTCTATCAACTCCTCTCTCAATTCTTGGATTGTAGATTCAGGAGCATCACACCACATGGCAGCCACAAAAAAAATATACTCTTCATTGGATGCATGCAAAGGTCCTCCTATTATGATGGGGGAAAACTCTCAGGTCGAGGTCATTGGAAAAGGGAGAATTGAACTCACAAACAAAAGCTTTGAGAATGTGCTACATGTTCCCAAACTATCCTTCAATCTTCTCTCCATGTATCATATGACAAACTCTGGCACCGGAAAGAGAGTAATATTCACACCTGATGTTGTGGATATATATGACATGCAAACCAATTCCAAAGTTGATACTGGTAAGGTAAATCATCAATCCAGACTCCACTTTTTCTAAATTTATTGAACTAGATTCTAAATTACTACTTACCCATGCTGATGAAAGCAGTAGGATATGGCATGAAAGGTTCATGCATTTAAATTTCAGATATATGCAATAGCTTAGAAAGTAGGGAATGGTTGATGGTATACTTGACATCCACTTCTCCAAAAGAATTTGTGAGGGATGTGTTCTTGGAAAACACCCTCAAGATAAATTTAACAAAGGAAAGACTCAGAAGGCTTCATTTCCTTTGGATCTGATCCATAGTGACCTCATGGGCCCTTTCTCACATCCACCAATCAGTAAAGCAAGGTATGTGCTAAATTTTGTTGATGATTTCTCATGCTTCACATGGACTTTCTTTCTCAGGCAAAAATCTGAGGTCTTTCAACACCTCAAAGATTTCAAAGCCCTTTTTGAGACATAATAAGGAAAGAATATTAAAGTCCTTCTAACAGATAATGGGGGGGAGTATGTCAACCGTGAGAAACATAATCTCTATCTTCAGGCCTAGATTTAGTTGCAGCACACGGTTCCTTATACTCTGCAGCAAAACAAAGTGGTTGAGCAGAAAAATAGATCCCTGAAAGAGATGGCATCGTGCATGCTGTATGCAAAGTCACTTACACAGATATTTTGGGTTGAAGCACTTAATTGTGCAACCTACATCCAAAATAGATCTCCCCATAGATCTGTCAAGGATAAAACCCCCTTCGAGGCTTGGAGCCGCCTCAAACTGGAAGGGACCCACTTCCGTATATTCGGTTCTCGTGCATGGGATGAGATTCCCTCTAAGAGGAGGAAGACACTTGATCCACAGAGTACAGAGTATATTTTTGTTGGATACCCTGATGGTGTGAAGGGATACAAACTCATTTATCTCTTCATAGACCGACTCATCATTGAGCGTAGTGGCCAATTTGAGGAAAGTATCTCGCATGTACCTCAGCAGTCGCATGTAGACACTTTTGTTCTTCCACCTGTGAGAGATGATGAGCATGCACATGACGACTCTTCTTCAGATGAGATTTTTGATTCATAGGATTCAAATTATTCAAATACAAATTCAATATAGTCATATGTAGATTTGGTTCATGCAGATGTAGATGCAGAGCCAGAGTCGAGGCCCAAGTGGGACAAGACTAATCTTAAAGATGCAGGAGATCTTGTTGGGGATCCAACTAATACCAGGAGGAATCGATCCGATTTCAAGGATCCTCCTCTTGCACTCACTGCCACTGAAATGATTCCACCCAAACATATTTTATTGATTCAGTCTTCAGATCCATAGTCGTATGGCGAGGATTCTGAGAATCCATTTTGGGAATATTCCATGCAGGAGGAGTACAACTCCCTCCTCAAGAACTAGACTTGGGATTTGGTTCCCCTTCCTTCAGGAAGGAAACTTGTCAGGTGTAGAGGAGTCTATAGGACTAAGAGTGAAGCAGATGGACAAGTTAGAAGATACAAAGCCAGACTAGTTTCCAAAGGCTTTCAACAGGTGCACGACATTGACTATGACAATACCTTCTCTCTAGTAGTGAACATGGATTCCATACGTTTGAAACTTTATATTGCGAGAAGCAAGGGATAGGAAGTCCATCATATGGACATGAGGAATGCATTTTTTCACGGAGATCTACATGGAGCACCCCCAAGGCTTCATGCAGAATTCATCTTTGGTATGTCGACTGAAGAAGTCTCTTTATGGCCACAAGTAGGCCCCGAGGGAATGGTATGCCAAGATGGAATCCTACCTGTCGTCATAGAACTTTGTATGTTGTAAGTTAGACCCAAATGTTTACATGCTTAGGATGATTGATTCACTTCTAATCCTAGTTTTTTATGTTGATGATTTGTTGATCACCTGTTGCTCAACTTCAACAATTGTTGCAGTCAAGAGGATTTTGCATGACAAGTTCATGATGAAAGACATGGGTCCGTTACATTTCTTCCTTGGTCTTGAGACCAATCAAGATGCATCAGGAATCAAACTATCTTAGACCAAGTATGCACAATATCTCCTCGAGATATTTCACATGACAAACTACAAGTCTTCCCCGACTCCCTTCCTATCAGGAGTCAGACTTGAGGATGGTGGGAAAACTCCACTGATGGACATCATACTGTACAGACAGCTAGTGGGGAGCTTGTTATATCTCACACACTCCAGACCATACCTCTCCTATGCAGTTGGAGTAGTCTCCAGGTTCATGCAAGAGCCGCATGAGCTACATTAGAATGTTGCAAAGAGTATCCTTCGATACGTACATGGCACCATCACCTTTGGGATTTACTATGCAACAAACTCTACATTTGACCTCATCGGGTTCAATTCTGACTGGGCTGACGATAGCATTGATCGCAAGTCCACATCTGGTTACTCACTCAGTTTGGGTTCCAGGCCCATCTGTTGGTCGATAAAGAAGTAGGATTCTATTTCTCTATCTTCAGTCGAGGAAGAGTACAGAGGGGTAGTTAACATAACCATTTAGGCTATGTGGCTACAACATTTTCTCACTGAGTTGGGAATTCAGTTTCATCTATCGATCATCATTTGGTGTGACAACTAAAGCACTCTGAAGTTATGCAAAGATCCATTTTAGAGGAAATGGTTGAAGCACATTAAGATCCACATGCAGTACATCCAAGACTTAGTACATGAGGGATCATCGACCTACAGTTCTATCTTTCAACAGAATAGACTGCAGACATCTTCACCAAGACCTTCACTGAGCAGAAGTTCCATTCTTTGCACAGTCATCCTGGAGTGAAGGACACAGTTGCTTAGCAACTGTCAGTTCTTATTTTTACATACATTGTACTTTGAGGGGGACGTTTTCTCATGAGGTTTTCCCTCTTTCCTTGTTTATTTCAGTGTATCTTTTTTTTTTCGGGTACCTAAAATGGCCTCATTGTCGGGACCCATTCTTTATTTTCACCATAGTGATGTTCAGGGGGGTGTTGGAAATACTTCACACACACACATAGGATTTATTTTTCCTAAGGTTTTCCCTATGTTTATTAGTCATTATTCAGTCTCCTATAGTTTAGGGAGAATATTCCTTTTCCTACATTCTAGGAGAATATTCTCTTCAGTTCACACTTCAGTTTGATCAATTGAGTGGAGTCTTAATGCCACATTGGTTTCATCACCATGCTGCATTGGGATCATCACTTGATAATACACATTGTCCTTGAATTATCACCAGAATAGCGTATTACTCATTATTCCTTGATCTCTTCCTCACTTCACTCTGTTTCAGTCAATTAATTGAAGACTAAGAGACTAGTTAACTCATACTAGGTGGCAGTTAACTCCCGTAACTATCAATGTGTGTCCAGATCACTCTAGACCACCACTATGGTGCATTGGATTCTCTTGTAGTGTGCATTAGTTGAGTTATACATAGTATATCATGTGTAAATGATCATTCATTCATTTTTGGTTAATGCAAATTCTTGATTCTCACTCTCTCATTTCCATCTTTTCTCTTTTCTCTGCAAACTGTGTATGTATTATTGCTAGCTAGATCTTATCTGTGTAGGTTCATCCACATTTACATACCACACCGGTGCGGTTAGGTAAACCCACGCACCGATGCGTTACAGTTATGCTACACACCGCTTAAACTAAAACAAATTAAAATCCTAACGCACCGTAAAACATTTTAAAAAAAATAGTTAATACGGTGCGTATACATTCCTTATATTCCCTAGTGCATTTAAGTAACAGAGATGCACCGCCCCACCAATTTTTTAAAATTTACGCACCGACCCACAGGTTCATTAAGATTACCCTACACACAACTTAAAATAAAAACAAATTAAAATCCTAACTCACTATAAAACAATTTTTTAAAAATTAGTTAAGGCGGTGCATATACATTCCTTATATGCACCGATGCGTTTAAGTAATGATGACACACCACCCCACCATTTTTTTTTAAATTGACGAGTATGAAACTTTGAATTTTTTTATCTAATTGTTGCGAGTGGTGCGTTCAAGTCATTTGGCTCGCACCTCTCATGGTGCACACAGAGAAATTACAGGGCGCACTCGAACCAAACGTCTCGAAAACACTGCATAGAAATTACAGGGTGCACCGATCGTGGTGCAAGCCAAACGTCTCGAACACACTGCATAGAAAAAAAATAAAAAAAAGTGAAAAATTACCTCAATTTTAAATTTTAATCTGCCGAAAACTTAAGTTATAAATAAACAAAGACATGACTTGGACATTTTGTCGTCGAGGAGGCATGGTTGGCACGCAGTCAAAAAAACCAAATTTTCCCACCATTTGACAAAATTTGAAATCCACGAACATAGCAAAAGATTGAAGGAAGGAAAGCAAGGGAGGCACCGACGACAGGGCTCTTTAGAGAAGCAAAAGTTGTACCAGTTCTTTTGAGCTCTACAACACTAAAAATAGTAAAAATGAATTTTACAGCCGGTAATTTTTTTTTATTAAACCCTATTCTAGTGCGCTCGATGACTAAACACACCTGTGATAAAATATTTATGTAGCGCACCGGATAATATTTTTCACAAATAACCCAAACATGGTGCACCCTTTTAGATCATGGGTGCGCACCGGTGCATCGGGTTAATATGGAGCGCACCAACGTATATATTTTTGAATAAAATCCTACAATGGTGCGTAATTTTTTTATTTAACCCTGTCATGGTGTGGTCGATTATCCGACGCACCGATGCATTTGGTTTTACATAGGGCACCGATTATTTTTTAAAATAATAACCCTAACACTGTGCTCCCTTTGGAGCAACGGTGCAGCCCAGTGCGTCAGTATACTATGGAGCACACCAACGTATTGTTTTTTGAAATAATCCTACAATGGTGCGTAAATGTTTTTATTTAACCATGTCACGATGTGCCCTATTATTAGCGACACTGGTGCGTCTGGTTTTAACAAGTGCACCGGATTATATTTTTTTAAAAATAACCCTATCACGGTGTCCATTTAGAGCATGTGTGCTGACCAGTGCGTTAGTATACCACGGAGCGCACCAGAGTATATTTTTTGAAATAATCCTACGATGGTGCGTATTTTTTTTATTTAATCATGTCACCGTGCAGTTATTAATGCAACACCCCAGTGTGTTGGAGTGTTATAGATGCACCGATGCGATGTATTTTAAATTTACACACCATTATGCTTTAAAAGTTATCGAAATTTTTATTTGCCAGTAATATAGATTATAATTTTGCGAGACTGAGCATGTTGTAGACTCAAGGATTTGGTGAAATCCCAACTATTTTATAAATGGGAAATTATTATAGCTTAGGATTTTGAGAGACTGTTATGATCATTGACGACAAGATCAAGGTTATGATCATTGATGATGAGATCACGCAAGTTATGATCATTGATGGCAATATCACATAGGTTATGGTCATTAACATAAAGATCACATAGTTTATTATCATTGATGATGAGATCACGTAAGTTATGATCATTGACGATAAGATCACACAGGTTATGATCATTGACAATCATGCACGCTGGTTATGATAATTGAGAGTGAGATCACATAAGGTTATAATCATTGGTGATCATGACAAAAATATGGGAAGGGTGATGTAGACGATAGTAGGTACCCATGGAGAAAGATTCCCATCGTGGATATCATGGTCATAAGAAGTCAAATTGTCATCATAATCACACACAATTGTGAATTAGCAACTAATATAGATTAGAATTTTTCTAGACAACCCGTTAGTTGGGAGTTCACCAAATACTTGAGTCTACAACATGCTTCAAATGATTATAGATTAGAATTTGGAGATACTACCCATACTTTAGACTCAAGTATTTATAGCTGAAATGCCAATACTTTAGACTCAAGTATTTACAACTGAAATGCAAACAAAAAAATTCACAAAAACGCCCAGGAAACAAATCCCTCTCTCACTCCCTTGCCTCCCAATCTCGTACAACATTGTATAGGTCAACCCTCTGTTGTTGTTGCTGTTGCTTCTCTCTCGAATGATGTCTCTGCATGATTAAGAATATGGCTGGTAGTTTTTTTTAATTAAACCCTTTTACGGTGTGCTAAATAACTAGTCGCACTAGTGCGCCATTATTTACGTAGTGCACTAGAGTATTTTTTTTGAAAACCTTAACATGGTGCACCATTTTTTGGGAGAAACCATCCACACCGGTGCAATTGTTTAAGTAGCACACCGTCGTATATAAAAATTTTAAAAACAACATTTCCACGATGTACAATTTTTAAGAGCAATTGTGTGCCCAGGTACGTCATTATTTTTGTAGCGCACCTGAGTATTTTTTTGTTTGAAATAACCCTACTACGGTGCATTAGTTTTGTGGGAACCAATGCATTGGTTGTATAAAATGCACCGATTCATTATATATTTATAAACACACCATACAAAAACATTTGCTAAAACATCTGCTCGCTCGCCTCCACTAGTATCCTCCACTATAAACAGATTTTTGGGCTATTTTAATACGGGCGTCCGCAAAAACCTCTACTAGACAGTCTTTTCCTTGTCGTGGATGGACAATGATATTATTCATTGAGCGATAAATGGTGAAGACACATGCCACTCAAAAGGATGATCTTTGATAGTTGTCCAAAGATCTACTTGACACAGTAAGTATGCCATGCTAAAGGACTAAAGGATGAGATATGAAAAAAGTGTGTTAAAAAAAATGTTAATGATCTAATTCTATCTCTCTAGATAACATTAGTTCACCTCAAAATATGTACACCTTAATGTAGTCATCATTTCCTAAGTTTCAAATTAAATATTTTTCATAAATGGTCCCTTGCCTCAATATGAGGCCAAATAATACCTCAAACTAAAAAGTTAGGATAAAAAATCAAAGTTGAGTTGGGGAATTGTATAAAGCTCTCAAAACTTTGGTTAAAATGGTCTGTGTTGCGTTGGTTTCAGTGCATAAATAATAAAACAACTCCACACTGTTTACTAATAGTCCCTGCAGCCTGAAGAGCAAGGACTAATAAAACCTTATAATTAAATCCATTGTAATTTGCTATATCTCTCTTTTCCTACCATTCTAAGTTCTTCGATTCTAATAAACTTTCCATGAACTTTTGATAAATTGAAATAATTAATCTAATATCTTCAAAGTTGATCACATGTTCCACATATATACATGTGCCTCCTTTGCAAGAACATGCTCCAATAGATTCACCCTCACATTGTTATTCCTGAAGCATACATTATTTTATAATCTAAATTTTCTTAAATCTAAACTTGATAATGTCCACTCCTTTTTGTTGATATCATGGTAGTTGCGGGAGGTATTAACCTCCACATGTAACCTCTAACAAGACTAGAATATTACGGGAAGGAAGAGAAACCCTAAAACGTTGGATAATAACCCTAGGAGACAAGTCGGCTGAAGAGAATATTTAATATCCAGTTATTAGCCTCTAGAAAGAGAAGTCAGCCCAGTCAAGTGAGATAGACTAGTATAAATAGAGGGTGCTAGATCTCATTTGTTACACACACTCTCACAAGTGCATAAGACCAGTGGTGCGTGATTTTGGAGAGGAAATGGGGTTGCAACTGGCATTTTGGTTTTGGCTTGGAATTTCTCTTGGTTATGGTTTGGACTTTCTACTTCATCTTTGGTTATTCTTGCTTGGTGCACTAGCCTTGGAGAAAGGTGCGCTACCTTGGTTGGCTATTGGATTGCTTCCAAAATGATTCTGTCTATCAAAGTTAAGGTGCTCGAGGGTGGCCTTTGTGCCTATGGTTGGGTGACAATATTGCTATATTGTCTATGGTGAAATGAGCACACCTATTTTTCTAGCAGGTTATGGGCCCATACTATCTTCAAATAGTCTAACTGCTGGAATATATATTGGGATGATTTGCTCAGTTACAGTTGCAGTTGCAGTCAAAGTTTTGTTGTAGCAACGAAACCCTAACCCTCTTTTTAAGGCACCTTAAGTGAAGAGCTTGACCTAATTCCTAGATATCCTAGTGTGCACTAGCCTAGTGCACCTCTTGGTTCTCTCAACAAGCCAAGACATCAAGTTTGAGTTTTTGGTCAAAGTCAAAGCAGTCATGACCTACTCTATGAAGTCAGAAAACAAGTTAGAAGGGGCTTCTAACTTCAGGGCATGGAAGACAAGGATTAACCACATCCTTGCCAAGAATAAAGTGTTGGATATCGTGAAAGGCAAGATCATGGAACCATAGTTTGAAGCAATAAAAGAGAAGGAACCTCGAAACGTTGCAGTTATGGAGAAGTTCAAGGACAATGACATCAATGCTATGAGTATCATAGTGGACTTTGTAAAAGACCACTTGATACCCTACATCTCTCATATTGACTCATATAAGAAGATGTACGATGCCCTAGCTAACCTCTTCTTAGTCAGAAACATTGGACAAGTAATGAGTATGAAGAATGAGCTTCGTGACATGAAAATGAATGACGATGACAACATAATATCATACTTTGTAAGAGTCTCTCAGTTAAGAGATCAACTACAAGCTATTGAAGAAATTCCAAAAGAAGAGCATGTAGTCGTGCATGAAGCCAGGATTAGGAGGGAACTAATCCTAAATGATATGATCCATTGAAGAATCTGTGAAGATTATAAAGTATCTATCCATGTTCCCTATTGAAAGTCGCAGCCACGATAAGCAACCCATGCTCATTTTGACTCTAGAAGAAGTTTTCTTTGAAACAAAGCCTTAAGTATCCTTGGTTTTCCATCGACATTGATGTTCCTATGATGAATGGAAGAAGTTGGAATCTTCAAGAAGAAAGGGCATGGAATCTATAGAAGACTCCATGGACCCAAAAGCTAAGGAGGAACGTGAGGAAGAACATGAAGATTCCAAGAAAGACAGAAAATATAGAACAACCAGTTATTATACCGAGAATCATAAGACTACCAACTTGGTTTGAACCCACTAGAAGCAATCAAGCAAAAGAAATGGAAGTTGTGATGAAGAATAGTGTATGTAAGAAAATGTGAAAAATACCTATGAATGGAAAGCATTGCGAGATTCAGAACTAGAGGTTCTTCCAGAAGGAAGGAGAAAACTATGACAACAACTTGTTCCAATAAACCGGATATACCTCTTGCGGTATCCATGGATTGAATTTTACATGTAAAAGACTATTCTTCCCAATAAAGAAAATTGAGAAAGAAGCTTATGTAGAGAAATCTCAAGGTTTTGAGGTATACTAGAAAGCTACCCATATAGGCAAATGGAAAAAGACCTTGTATGGATTCAAGCAACTTGATGCAGAGTATCTCATATTCAGCAGAAGCATGGCGAGAACTTCCTATCACAGAATAAGTGCTACTTGGATATGTTTCAGTTTGAGCTTTGCCACAATGTCATGGGTGTTGGTTGTGGAGCCTAATTATCTTCCTGATTCATAGGTCCTTGCTTTCAGCGGTGTTTACACCCCATGAAGTATTTACACCCCAGAAGTATGTACACTCTTCCACGCAGGGGAGTGTAGAGGGGGAGTACCCCCTCTGCGGGGTCCAGGGGGGCTATCCCCCTAGCTGGGGGGTCTGGGGGCAAGCGGGGGTTCGGGGGAGAAGCCCCCGAAGCAAAAATTTCCTTGTAAAAGTATATTGTAATTTCATTGTAAATCTGGACTGTTCATTATAAGGTCGCAGATCTAACGGTAGAGATTATGTTAGGGTTTTTTTCCCTAGAAGGCAACCCTCTTTTATGAGGGAAATGTATCACGGCTATGGATGATGGTGAATCTTGTATTCTAAGAGAGGAGACTGTGAGAGAAAGAAGAGGAAGTTACAATGGGTTTTGTTGTAGGTTGTATCCCTTCATTTGCTGGATAATAATAAAGGAAGGACCAGGCAATTTCTCTGGTGGACGTAGCCCACACTGGGTGAACCACATAAATCTGTGTCTCTCTTGTATTGTGTGTCTTCTGTGTTTTGTTTCTGCATTTGTTTTATTTTATTGCTCCGCGGTCCTGTTTTTCTAAGAACTGGTA